>CM060957.1:45347218-45407218 GCA_030765055.1 Mantis religiosa
CTGCGTGCCCACCCGTTAAGGGTTTTACCGCAGGTAGAATTTAGAATTGAAATTTGTAGGATGAAGGTGGTGTAGGTCTTTTGGTTGGGATTTAATTTAGAGGTTACCGAAGTACCTTCGGGTTGAAGGGGAGGATGCAGTACTTTGCACCCAAATCTTTATGTTTGTTTAATTTTTAGTTGGGGAAAAATTTAGATGCCAAACAGCTTAGAAGAATTATGAGTAGCTCAGCTTTAGCTGCTGATAGGACGCTACCATCTACGCTACCGAGGCGGGGTATGGTCAACATGTCAAATTTTCCATTGGAAACGTCAGATGGCACCTACGACATTCAGGGCTGCCGAGACTCAAAATATAAATAGTGCCTCTCGTACGTAGAAAGGTCTCTGTATGAGGGAAGAAAACAAGAGCCTACTGTGTCCGATTCTGACAAGATCGATGAACGAACATCTAGATCAACGAAGTGGACGAGTCTGTTGTGAACAACGAACTTGCTGCATATGTGGATATGGCCACGCAAGATTTCCGTTTTACCATAAATATTTTTAGTATATCGGAACGAGACAGGTGTTTGAAAGTTTTGTTCTCGGCGGGTATGCAATTTCTGTGTGAACCCCCAAAAAACTAGGAGGGTGGCAACAGCAATGACATTCTTTCCTTGGTACAAGAGAGAAGTCAAAGCTTTTATGACCACTGTCAGGATAGATGTGACGAGGTACAGTACTTGAACATGAACTGTCAGAGGCTTGAGACCACCCCAACTCCCCTAGGAAACCACAAAAATGCTTCATACATTTTCAACAAAAAAAGCTCATGGCAACTGTTTCCGATACAAGTAAGGTGTACTGATGCAGAAGCTATACGGAATCACAACGGCGAACTCTGATATCTAACCTCGGACAATAACCAAACTTGAAAGTACAATTCAGAACAAACGACATGGCATGTTGAGTTCTGGGGCGTTTTCTTCTATGATAATGTTCGAGCGATACTGCTGCGGGCACACAAACTTCCCTGCAAACATTCTGAAGAGATGGTTCAGAGATTATTCAGCCTTGACTTTGCTATATATGACTATCACCTTTCCCAAAACATGAAGGAATGGCTTAAAATAGATAAGAACTGCAAGCAGGAAAAATTAACATTATTTTGCTTGTTACCGAATCTATCAATTGCAAGGACATACCACTGCAACAGGCCAGTAAATTTACTGTCGCCTTTAAGCACATTTAAAAACCTCGGTCTGGACTGAATTTGAACCTGTAACCCTGAGATCCATCTGTCACGGCGGGGATCCCAGAACTGCAGCCCAGGGTTTATTGGATGAGATGAAAGCATCTACCCTTCAGAAGACGTTTTCACTTGCGTGTATTAAAAGTTCCAAAAACAAAGTAGCATCCCTTAAAAAAATACGCAATTGACTTTTCCAACTGCCCAGTAAAACCTTTGATAAGCTGAATAGTTACGGGATTCTGAAAACATTTCCTTTTATAAGCTGTGCCTACAAAACATATTGCTATTTATGTCGCCACATACGTTTGAGACGGCCGCACCGTGGCTCAGTGGTTAGACCGCTTGGCTCTCACCAAGGCGGCCCGGGTTCGATCCCAGGCGACCGCAAAGTGAGATTTGTAGTGGACAACACGGCGCTAGGGCGGGTTTTCTCCGGTATCTCCGGTTTCCCCGCCATCTCATTCCACCGGTGCTTCATCTTCATCTCATGTATCATCAGTGTTATCGCCTGGGGTGCCGTATGTAATAAAAGCGGGCGTTAAACACTACACATCACATTTCATACGTTTGAGACCAATATCTCGGTTTAATTTTCAATGAAACTTTGACCAACAGAAAGAAGAATTAAAACTTTGGTATATTTTCACTTTCAAGGGATTCAGATCTTTACATATATCTTATTTTTTTTTCTGCATACCAAATAAATTATCAGTGGTGAGGTGTGACTTTCAAAGCAAGGGAAGATCCGACTAATTTTCATTGAAGAGAGAATAATGACTAGTACTCTTACTATTGTACAGTCACATGTAAGCCCTTCTTGCGTTGCAAGACTACTCACGCTACAAGCAACTCCTTTAATTCCTGCTTCCCCTCTCCACTCAGACGTTCCAATTTGTCCTATAGCTGGCCCACACCGCGTGAATTGTTAATATAACATGTAGAAAGTATGCAATTCACACACTTCTGCTAATAACTTAAAACTTAGCAAGAATTTCCTGTTTGTCCCATTTATATAGCAATTTAGATGCATTACTATTGCTAATGCATTTGAAATATCCTACTTACAGTTGTATTTAAAAGGGCCATATAAAAAAAAAAATAAAAACTTTTCTTCACACACAATATCAAGCTTCACGTGACAAAATCTGTCAAGCGCTTCCTAATTACTGAAGTTTTGCGACTGCTTCCGCAAACCTACGAAGCACGATATTCATTTACGAATGTGTGAGTACAGAAATATCCAGTAATGAATGAGCTCGCGGAACCGCGCACTCGAGCTTAAGGAGCGTCAAATTGTCCGCAGCACCACAGATGTTCACGAATACATTTTGAAAATATATCCAGAGCAAATAAAACATTTTTGGTATGAATTTTTTGATTTTCTTCTTTTTCTCCTGAAATTCTCCGGAAAGCCCTTCATTGCACGCTTCGCCACTGATTGTTATTAAAGCGTATTAAACCAATTACAGTTTAAATGCCTTACAAGTTGCAGAAACCAGTTTTGTTGATTATGAGAATGAAGTTTCTCATACAAAATGTAGGGACTTCAAATAGACGAGCTCAGGGGGGTAAAACATATAGAAACAATATAACCAAAGTCTTTCCCATTCTCAGAATATGATTACGTAAGCCTGTATATTACACTAGTCCTTTCCTACAACAGATCCTCTCCTCTATATAAAAAAACTGAGATTCTCAATTAAAATTGGTTCACATCAGATGATGAACTTTTAGCATGTTTTGATCCATGAAATGTAAACTGCGTAAATAATCTTTTAAACCAGTATATCTTGAGAACCATTTTCGTTTCCTCTTGTAATGCATTTTTAGGGTTCCTCTGTGCGTAGAAATGAAGTAATTGAATTGCAACAACAAAAACTCATATTAGAGAGTAAATGTATACTCTTCCAGGCTATCTTTCATGTTAGCTTTACAGCCTTGCAGTGCATTATTACAATGTCAAAAATGCAGAAGATTTGTATAGCTCAATAAATACAGAATATCTAAATACATCATACATTCTTAATTTATTTATTCTGAAGAACTGAACTCATCTGCTTCACAGTAATGACATAATAAAATGACAAATGCAATTTTGTATTTATTATAAAGTACGTTTTATAAAACTTATAGCCATATTTAATATATAACTAATTACAAAACCTATACCTACATGAGAAAAATAAGCTGTAATTCACTCAATCACATTCAACAATCCAATCTCTTTTGTGGAGGGGGCATTTCTTTGTGTTGATTGCTGTAATAAGTATAGTGCAATCAATAGGCCATAGCTTTTGAACCAATAAGACTTACGTGCAACTTTGGGAGAGTATAATACACAATCGGGAGATTACATCACACTATTTACATCTCGGAGAAAATGTTGGAAGCGTCCTCCACCAGCATCTATACATGATGCAACTGTAGACATTGAAGTTTATATGGGTATCTTCAAGACATTTGTGGAGCAGCTGGAGCTGGATGACATGGAATTGAGAGAACATTATTTCCAGCAACATGGAGCAACGTGCCATACATCTAATGACACCATGGAACTTGTAACCAGTTTCTTTGATAGTCCAATAATCTCAAAAGGTCTGTGGCCCTCCAGATCCCCTGACCTAAACTCACCGGATTTTTTCTTGTGGGAGTATCTAAAAATAGTGTACAAGAACAGGCCATGAACAGCTGATGTTCTCAAGGAATCCATTCAAACCAAAATAAATAACATTGGCCACGATACTCTCCGTAAAACTTCAGAGAATATGGTGAGACGAGTGCAAACATGTATCAATGCTGGTGGAGGACACTTTCAACATTTTCTGAGGTGTAAATAGTGTAATGTAATCTCCCAATTGCCTATTATATTCTCCAAAAGTTGCAAGTGTGTCCTATTATTCGTTCAAAAGTTATGGCCTATTGAAATGGTTCAGATTTATATGGATCACACTATAGAATTTTTGAATGGGTAGGGTCCTTTCATCCTTATTGTAAACTGATTTCAATAGTATCACCATAAAGCTGATAGTAACTTGTTTTATTATTTTCCCAAAGAATACTTTGTACACAGATTTTCGATTTGAAACTAATTATGCCAAACATGAGTAATTTACATATTATTGGCAACATTCAGACTACGCATATTCCCTCACGAACGTGTGCATTCACATAGCCAAAATGATGAATAAATAAAAAGGTATTGATACCTATGTGTTTTTTACACTTTGCAAACATATCTATTCCACGTGGGAATTTTACAACTCCATTATGTCATAGGATGTTTTACACATCTACATATTTCTGTTTCTTTTGTTCTATTTATACCCTGCCTTTAACTGCAGTGGTCACATCAGCGGCCGTTCTCCTTTGAAACATATCTCCTATTGGCAATGGTGTTAACTTGTATATGTTGGGTTGCTGGTACTTTGGATTTTTAATCATTAAATCACACACACATTTGCACTATCATTGATACTTCCAAACTCTGAGGCAGATGAATCATCTTGGTTGCAACAAAATCCCCACCCTTAGCCAGGAATCAAACCTGGGCACAGCAGGCAGGTGCTCTACAGACTCAGCTACGTGGCCAGCCATACATATTTATTTTAATGGTAGCACAGTAGGACATAATATTAGATAGTGTCCAGTTACTCTTGATATACTTGGTTGCATATCATGGCAATATATAGAAAAAGAAAACAAAATAAATAAAAATATGTAATGTTCTATGAAAAAAATGAAAAATAAAAATATGGTTTTCCTTTTATAAGGGTAATCAGGGTAGTAACTGTTCTAACACACACACACATGCCCACCTCGGTAGCATAGATGGTAGTGTGTCTGCTTCACGTTCAAGAGATCCCGAGTTCAAATCTCGGTCAGGGTGAGTTACCTGGATAAGGCTTTGGTACTTCCAAACTCTGAGGCAGATGAATCATCTTGGTTGCAACAAAATCCCCACCCTTAGCCAGGAATCAAACCCGGGCACAGCAGGCAGGTGCTCTACAGACTGAGCTACGTGGCCAGCCATACATATTTATTTTAATGGTAGCACAGTAGGACATAATATTAGATAGTGTCCAGTTACTCTTGATATACCTGGTTGCATATCATGGCAATATATAGAAAAAGAAAACAAAATAAATAAAAATATGTAATGTTCTATGAAGAAAATGAAAAATAAAAATATGGTTTTCTTTTTATAAGGGTAATCAGAGTAGTAACTGTTCTAACACACACACATGCCCACCTCGGTAGCGTAGATGGTAGCGTGTCTGCTTCATGTTCAAGAGATCCCGAGTTCAAATCTCGGTCAGGGTGAGTTACGTGGATAAGGCTTTTTCCGGGGTTTTCCCTTATCCTTCAAGTTGAATGTCGGGTAACTGTAAGCTCCATGGACCCTGGACTCATTTGAGCATAATTTCACCCAATTCATTCACCGTCCGATATGACTTAAAGTTGGAGAACGTAAATTACCAAAAAAATTCTAACACACACAAACCATGGCTAAGTAAACTTTAGAAGGTTAGAATCAGAACTGACATAGCCAGGATTTCTAAGATCCGTGGTTCAAATCCTAGCTATGGCTTTGAACTTTTCCTTTTTAATTCCAAGCTTCTAAATGAAAATGTGATTTTAAAAAAAGTAAAAGAGAAGAAGAAAAACACTGTAGCACAGATATTAAGTTTAATCATTACATTATATAAATTACATACAAGTGAGTACGCGCCTGCAATAGCGTGTCTGTCTCAAGTTCAAATCCTGGTCAGAATGAGTTATTTAAATTAAACAAAAAAGGTGAGTATGCTGTTCAAACATAAACCTTAAGGTGGGATAGTGCAGACTTCCTGGGAGGGTGAAAGTTAGGCAATGTTTCTATACTATATTTCTAAATTTTTCAGTTACACTATAATGTGAAGCTGTAAAATGTTCAACTGTTAAATTTGTTACATGGCCTCGTGTCCTAGCCCTTCTAATGAATGATAATTCTTGTCATTCTATGATATACTTTTCTTAATATTTTTTACAAACTGTTTGCAATCCTTAAAGAAATAACATAGAGGTGATACTGTAGCATTATTTCCTTAATAGCTAAATTGTTAATGAATAATGTGTACCCTGCTTATAGTAACTGCATTTCAGAACTTATTTTCCTTTTCCTTGTTTGATACATGTCATAGCTTTTATAAATTCAATGTCCCTGAATAGTGCTCTGTGCAAGATGTTATAATTACTATTTTAAAAATGTTTATGACACATTCTGGCACTTCTCCATCCTTTATTTCCGATTAGCTTCTAAAAACTATTCTCGGAAACACTTATTTTTTTTTTAATAGAGTCAACATGAAAAATTCAATGCCACGGCTAGGATTTGAACCATGGATCTACTCGTTTTCCGTCCAGTCGCTATTACTCATTAAGCTACTAAAGCCAATATGGCACTGAATTTTTCATGTCGACTCTATCAATCCACTACCTTAGCCTGTATACGGTTAATGTGCAGAAATGATTAATTCCCTTCAATTAACTTATTTTTCTATTTACTTCAAGTTAATTAAAATAGATGTTTGCAGAAGCAGTTTCAAGATACATACTGTTGTAGGTTCAAAGAAGATAATACAGAAGATGACACAATAGTGAGAGCTTTAAAAGCACATAGCCAAATTTTGGCATTGAGATTCCATACTCTTTCCACATTGAGAATTATGATAGCATTTCAAAAAATTACAAAATGATTATGAATAAGAAATAGTTTATAAATGGCTGATACTACAAAAAATTATTTTTAATAAATTGTGGACTTTAAGGAACTAACATTTATATATACTTATTAAATTTCTGTCATCTCATGGTTCACCAGATATTCAACATCAATTATAAATGAAGGACTACACAAGCTCATAAGCCATTGCAAGAAGATTCAAGGTATTTGTTCAGCTAATCATGTACATGCCTTAAACCAATGGTACTTTAATACAAGTTGTTAAGAGCCATTTATGAGAAAATAAAAGGATCATGAAAATCTCCCCATGTTAAGGATAGTTTGTAGTGGGGCAATATTTTAAAAATCATGACATAAAGAAGGTGCTCAATTTAAATTTTAAGCTCGTTATTTATCAGATCTTTCATTTTGAGTTACGATGTTCACCCCAACACTGTCCTTTCTCTAAAACGTTTTTAAAATTCAAAGGAGCTCAAAATGTGTATTTATACAAACAGCTCTACATTTAATTTGTGGGTGAAATTATGCTTGTGAAAGTAAAAAGCGAACAAAAAAAGAAAGAGATAAAATGTCATACAACAGTAAGCAATGTTACAAGTTCTACCAGAAAGCAAATAAGTAAATGTGTTTAAATTGTTATAATTCATTCTGTCAAAACACCTAGCACTTTTTTATACATTATTCTAAAAATTACAATAATTATGGCTATTCAGTGCAAAACTAGAAAACAAATGAGCTGAACGCATTCTCTGCTCTTACTTCAAGGTGTCTTGAAGACTGTATTAATATAGACTTAGGAAATAAATTCATCCAGCTTTATTTAACATACCTCCCTGCACATTTGGATATTTGACATACAGATTTTTGTGTGTTATGTATTTCTATTCAAATGACAATCATCACAGTGTTAGTTCAATATTAAGTAAATATGCCTAATCCACAATTTGTAAGACCTGCTTTGGTGTGGTTTACTCGCAAATGGCTCCAAAAATGGGCATCTGAAAACTGGTTCAGTTTGAGATACAGTGACACCAGCTAAAAATACCTGCATTAAATGCTCTGTGTGTGTGAGTGTGTGTGTGTGTGTGTTTGTGTACATATCTGCTTGTGTGGAATAGTTAAGAGCTATAAACATTATTTAAACTATTTTAAATTGATCACTAAGTTCACTGCATTTATGCCTCTGTTATATTTTTTTACTATTCTTTAATTGGTCCAATTAAAAATACATTCGGCAAATAGCCTTTATCTGCTACAAATTATTCAGAGCAACAAGATGCACTTAAAAATAAACTCTTGGATTTTTGAGGTTAGGGCAGCTACCCACGATTTCAATACAAATTTTAATAGTGGTCCGAGTATTGTACATTTGCACAATATAAAACTGCATTTCTCGGTCACGTTTATAAGAATTATGTTAATTTAAGATTTAATTTTGAATGTAATCCGTACACAGGAACTTACCATTTACAGCCCTAAAAATTCAGTATCAAGTGGCACCATCAGCAGCCGGCTAAAATCAATGATTTTGAGCTGAAGGATAGAAACATACTTCTGTATAACGCACGTTTCTCATCTACCTCTTAAATAATGACATTTCACACATTGCTCAGAGTAAGTTTCACAAACTGCGTGTTTAACTTGGCCCTCGTAGTTCCGGTGTATTATTCTGCTAATTTTATGTCAACATTTAGCTTACACAGTCCGTATTCAAACAGCTTTTATTATAATTTCAACACTTTTCACATCCAATATTAGCTCAGTCGTTACCTCCAAGGCCGAACCAAGAATTAGCCGCATGCATCTCGCTCAATACCGGCAAAAAAGCGCAACAAAAACTTGTACGGTATTAACTACCACCCCTCCCATCTCACCAACACATCTTTCCCATTGCAAAACGTACAATCCAGTACAATCATATGATCACACGATCTTCATATCCCCTGCCCCCACCACACCCCGCAGAACACTAGTTTATTTACCAAATGTAGTTGAAGCATGCGCAGCTGTTAACTCTATTTCTTCGGTATGGTTCATTTTATACACACATTATACATCACCATCAAATATTAATGATGATAATGATAGTTACCTCATTATGATTTTGGATGGACAGAGGGGTTAGATTACATTAGATTGATTTGCGTTCAGTAGGTTCACTTGTAGCCAGAAAAGGCTGTGAACATTGAACATGTCCAGAGGTATAAAGTTTAATAGCATATATATGTACAAAAGTTAACATAAGACACATATTATAGTATACAGGCAATATGAACTACAATATGGAAAACAAAGCAGGGATAATTATATATGATACAAAATGAAGCACTTTTTAAAGCAGCTTTCACTTGGCTTATGCCAGTACGTCTCAACCTGTTTGCAATGGATACCATTCTTGTTATTTATTAAATACATATACATTAAAAATATACTTTCAACTTGCATCAAATATTTATAAGTAATGATTTGTCATTGGAATAGTTAGATACAACTTATAGAGCTACAGAAGCTTTATCAGGGTGCAACTGCTTTCCCTAAGCTATGAGAACTAATTAGGCTACTGCCTATTTTTGCTGTACTAAAAGAAAAACTTTGACAACTGTACTTTTACACAAATATTTCACACTTAAGAGATAAAAGCATTTTTAGGTAAAATATTCATTAGTAATTCACATGAAAATTTGGAGTATGCTACAAGCAATTTTGTCCCCTCCCTCAAGCAGAATTGAATTAATGGTTCTACTCACTATGCCTAACAATTTCTAAAACAATAAATTTTAGGGATAGTCTCATCTGAGACCATCTATAACCATAACTTTGAGGTTTACTTGTTAAGAAAAAAGGAAAGGGTGGAAATGATAAGTAGCTAGCCTAAAATATTGCAGAATTCTCTTACAACATTTTCATACCTCTTTACAAATACTATAACATACCTATAGTTTTTTTTCTTTTATCTTTTTTCTCTTGTTTTTATAATTACCTATTCATTTTTAAACAAAATTAAGTTTTTCTGATATAAAAATCCAACAAATGAGAAAGGAGCCTAAGGATTGGGTACAAGTACATTGACCTAGCTTCTGGATTCATTGTTTCAAGTTTTCTGTTCTTGAATATCTATAAATGTAATCCTTTCAACATTTCTTCATGAATTAGGTTTCACATTCTCTAGTTTTAATTACTGAGGTAAAGGAGAACAGGTAAACTATTTATTTTGCAATCCATCGCATCTTACATTTTTTTATGTATAACTTTGGTGAGCTGTATATATATATATGTGTGTGTGTATGCCTTAGCTTAGAGTAGGTACAAAAGTGTAATACCATCCCAATGCAATGGGAATTGATCCCAGGACTCTCAAATACAAGCCTCACATGTTACTGCAGAGCCATCACACCATTCATCTTGTAAAAATAGGTACACAAAACTTTTTTGAGTACCACTAGAGACAAAATGGCATTTGAAGAGTCCTCATGGAAGTCAAGAACCTTTAAGATATCTGTAAACAAGAAAGTACAAACATTGCATGTTTCAGCAATAGCCCACTTTTATCTACCTTTGGTTTCATAGAAAATGAACCTTCGAGTGTATCAAAATTATTTGTATACCAGATGAGTTCATAATGGCAGATGCTACAATATATCCATTGTAGCTAAGTTTTGCATTAAGCTTCATCTAAGTCAAGTAATGGTACAAATTAGAAAGTCTTCACTAAAACATTGCTGGAGAAACAACATTGAACTTGCCCACTAGGGTAACAAATACATCTAAATCAGCAATGGACCAGCTGATCATTAATAAACGTGCTACTCCATATAATTTTGAAATTATTGACACTGTATTATCAGATCACTATGGTCAAATATTTGTTATATATAACCAAAGGAACCTCAAAACAAATAGACAGTGTGACACATATCAGAATAAGCAATGCTTAGGGAAGCAGAATATTGATTATTTAAATTATTTGCTATCTAGAGAGGAATGGGAAAATGTTTATTCTAAAGTAAATGTAGATGCAGCCTTTCTAGAATTTGTCAGTATTCTTAAGTTTCATGTAAGTATTGCGTGTCCTTGGAGAAAATTTAAAACGAATGAGCATAAGCAGCAAAATTGGATGACCAAAGGTTTTCTAATATCTAGTAAAAGGTTAAGATTTCTAAATAAAATCTCAAAGGAAAATAAAATATCAGAAACATTTACACAGTACTTATTGAATTATAAAAGAATCTATTATAAGGTTATTAGAAAAGCAAAGAAACTGTACAATGATAAACAATTAGCAAATTCAGTAAATAAATCTAAGAGTGCCTGGAAAATTATAAAACAGGAAACCAAAGTAAAAGCCACACGAGATGACTACAAACTCCAGAAAGAAGGCGAAATTATAGATGATCCTCGGATGGTTGCAGAGGTTTTTAGTCAGTATTATGCTGGGGTACCAAAATTGATTGTAGGGGAGTCAAAAGTAACGGAAGGTAAAATAATAAGTAATAAAACATATCCGACTATCTTTCTTGCACCCACAACAGAAGATGAACTTCACACTATAATAAAAGCATGAAAAATAAAAGCTCTACTGACTTGGATGGTTTTTCAAATTTCTTGGTAAAACAATGCTCTGCCCACTTAGTAAAACCATTAGTGCACTTAATAAATTTATCATTGAGTGGAGGTAGGTTCCCAGACTGCTTTAAGATGGCAAAAATAAAGCCAATGTATAAAAAAGGATCAAAATTGGAAGTTCAAAATTTTAGACCCATCTCACTGCTATCGATCTTTTCCAAAATATTAGAAAGAGTGGTTTTTATTAGATTGCGCAACTTTATTTCAAAATTTAATGTAATTTCTGATCGGCAGCATGGCTTTCAAAAAGGAAAGTCAATTAATACTACACTGATACAATTTATAGACGAAGTGTACCAAAAGCTTGACAATTCAGAAAAATGTATTGGAATATTCCTCGACCTGTCGAAAGCTTTCGATTTAGTTGATCATGGAATACTATTAAAGAGATTATCTCATTTCGGAATTAGGGGAACTGCAAATAACTGGCTTGTCTCCTAATTGAGAGAGCGAAGGCAAATAATAGAAATAGAGTTTGATGATAAAACTACAAAGGAAATAAAAACTATAAAATCAAAAGCTGCTAGCATAAGCTGTGGAGTTCCGCAGGGTTCAGTTTTAGCGCCATTGCTATTTATTTTGTATACTAATGATTTGGCACTTTATTCACAAAATTCTTTAAAATGCTCCTTATTCGCAGATGATACCAGCCTCTTGATATCAGGTCAAAATGATGACGAACTCAAAGAAAATGTAATAAATAATTTGAAAGAAGTATCAATTTGGTTTCAAAATAACAAATTAGTTATAAATAAGGATAAGAGTCAGGCATTGGGTTTTCATAATAAAGTCAATAAGGCAGTTAATTTACCTGAAATTATAATGGATGAAAATGAAATTAAATATACAGGAAAGACAAAAGTTTTAGGAGTTTGGATGGATGACAGTCTAAATTGGAATATACATATTGAAAGTCTAATGAAGAAATAAAGTAGCATTTGTTTCCAAATATCAATTTTGAAGCACAGTGTAAATTTGAATACATTAAGAATAGCCTATTTTGCAAATTTACAATCATTAATTTCTTATGGTATAGCAGTATGGGGAAATAGTAGTAGCATTATCAAAGTATTTAGAATCCAAAAAAGGGTAATTAGAATTATGATGAATTTAAAGAGAACAGATAGCTGTAAACAATGGTTCAAAAAATTAGGCATATTGTCATTACCAAGCTTTTACCTTTTAGAAATAATATTACAGGTTAAAATGAACTTAGATAAATTTCAAAAAAGCAATAATATTCATGACCATAACACGAGAAATAGTTCAAACTTTCATGTCACCTATCATAAAAAGAAAATGTATGAGCACAGTTTTAAATTCAACGGAATTCATATCTACAATAAACTGCAACTGAAATAAAAAACATTGAGTCCTTCACAAAGTTTAAAACCACATCAAAGAAGTATTTGTTACAAAAGTGTTACTACTCAGTAGAAGAGTATTTAAATGACAAAAGGTAGGAATAAAAGGAATGTAAATTTTAATTATTAATGTAATTATTATGCTTAACAACTTATTGTAATTCTTGTTTCTTGTTACTATTTTTTGTGTAGTTAGTAATTTGACAATTCCACATCACCTTCACAAAGTTTAAAAACACATCAAAGAAGTATTTGTTACAAAAGTGTTACTACTCAGTAGAAGATTATTTAAATGACAAAGGGTAGGAATAAAAGGAATGTAAATTTTAATTATTTAATTGGTTATTATGCTTAACAACTTATTGTAATTCTTGTTTTTTGTTACTATTTTTTGTGTAGTTAGTAATTTGACAATTCCACATCATGAATGTATGATTTACGGATGCAATAAATGAATTTGAATTTGACATTGTTGAAAACCAATAACACTAAATAGAACATAGTGGGAAGATGTTTTATGTAATTTAAAGTAGCTACTGATATATCAAATGCTATTTAAATAGATTCAGTGTTTATATTATTGTATTCATAAAACAGATACTGCTTATTTCTTTGTTTCATTACATTTGATATAGAATAGGATGTAACAGTAATAAAAAACGTCAACATTCAGTAATATAATTTTATTGTAAATGTAGTTTTCCAATGTATGAATGCCCATTATTATAGTCTACAATTTCAGCTCTAAATAAAATATGTGTGCCCCAAGGTTTCAGTATTCAGTTATGTACTTACTTAATTCAGATTGATACATTAAGAACATTGTTCTGTGATATTGTAAGTGAATTTGGATATTGTTGTGCTGCTCGAATGGTTACCACAGATTTATCTTTGGTAATAGATACCTCTCAGATAATGCACTGATTACTCCACGTGGAGTGAACATCTATCTGTCATTTGTGACTCATGCAAATTCCATTGACTGAAGTGATGCATTCATTGGTGTTTAGCACAGATCTGAGAAGCGCAGCAGTTCCCTCTCACTCTTACATTATCTGAGAGGTATCTATTACCAAAGACAAATCCATATTAACTGTTCGAGCAGCACAACAATACAGGAACTCATTCAATACCTACTAAATTCAATCTTGGTTTTTCTTCACCATCTTCTTACGGCTGTAATGTTTGTGATACACTATATAAAACTTTATAGCTGTTGAGGATGAGGTTGGAAAAGAAAAATTAAAACATGAATTAAATTTGCATCAGTTGAAGATACCTGCAAAATAATGTAACCTAATCCAAAGTTAATAGCTCAGCTTTACCTACTCTTCTACTGCATATGAGTGGCCTTTTTCAAGAGGAACTCTGGAAAAGACAGCTTTTGTATTCATAACTGCACTTCTGATGATGGAAATATGTATGACCAGAAAATGTTGCAGAATGGGCTACAGAAATGTTAGAACATGTTTAAGTAAATACATCTCCAATATTCTTCAAATATGTAACAGCTTAATGGTTTATTCTGGCAACTATTATATCCAAATAAAAAATTTATGTTTAAGTTGTTGTTTGGCTACAATAGTTTGTTAAAGGAATTGAACACAAGCACCTTAAATGAAACATGAGTTGAATCTTTCCTGGTGATAAAGCTTTTTTGTTTGTTTCTTTGTTTGTTTTGTATTTTACGTCCTCCAACGTTAAGTCATATCGGACGATGAACGCAATGGGTGAAATGATGCTCAAATGAGCCCAGGGTTCATAGAGCTTAGAGTTACCCGACATCCGTCTTTCAGGGTAAGGGAAAACCCTGAAAAAAACCTTATCTGGATAACTCACCATGACCGAGATTCGAACTCGGGACCTCTTGAACGTGAGGCAGACGCACTACCATCTACGCTACCGAGGCGGGCCTTCCTGGTGATAAACATACCCTAAGTGACTGATAGAATCGACATGAAAAATTCAATGCCACAGCAGGGATTTGAACCAATGATCTGTTGGTTTCCATCCAGTCACTCTTACCCATTGAGCTACCATGGCCAATTTTCTGTTATGACATTAAATTCTCCAATTGATTCATATATTTCCCTGGTAAACCACTAGGGGCTCTCGCATCCGAGATACACTGTTTGTGGCAACTTACAATTGTAAGTACTTGAGTCCCAGGCTTCATCATTTAACTCTTATTTTATTTAAGTTAACTGATGGAAATTATTCATTTATTCACACTAGCCATATACAGGCTAAGGTATTGGATTGATAGAGTCGACATAAAAAATTCAATGCCATGGCCAGGATTTGAACCACAGATCTGCTGGAAAAGAAATCCTGGCCATGGCATTGAATTTTTCATTTTGACTCTATCAATCCAATACCTTAGCCTGTATATGGCTAGTGTATAATTTCCATCAAGTAACTTAAATACTCTAAGTGAATTAAACATTTTGTACTCAGTTTCTTTTCACACTATGTCATTTCTTCATTTTTGGGGTACTAGACCCAACAAAAGATTAGACTAGACTAAAAATAAATAAGGAGATATAATGTAAAAAAATGACTAGAAAATATTTAATAATTAATTTGGATGTCATTGTTGCTAAATTCTTCCAAACATCAGCTAAACACTCTGATTTCTGTGGCTACTAACTTTATTTGTTGGATCCCCACCATGAGCAAAGCTCAGGGACATTGAACGCATACATTTAAAGTAAGTTCATCACTACAGCAATATACCTACCACCACTGGTACACCTGCCTTTTTTAAAATCTTACATTATGTATAGCATGTGAAAATTTGTAAACTGTGATAGTGAAATTAATTGGGTGTTAGTAGTAAGAGATTTTATTCGACATCAGCAGTATAATAATACATTAAATAAGTAGTATAAAATTGTAGAAGCAGATTAAAAGAGACATTTATATATTATAATTAAAAAGAGAATTAGAGAGGTAAGCAATAATTAGAATATAAACAGTAAATAACAGTCAAAATAAGAAAGAAGTAAAAAGATAATAGATAAATGAGTATTGCTCTGAAAGCAGTGGTTGTCTAATGGACAGATTATGAACTAAAGCACCGAACCGTTGGCCAGGTCACTTCAACTCACTTTGCATCTGGCTGGCAATGAGAATGGACTTATGTAGTGTTCTATCTCTTAAACTTTTTCATAAATCTACAATTTATGAATATATTTGTTTCATAACATGTGAATTAGTATTAATTTTTAGATGAGTCGTATTTATTACACATCTGCTTCACTTTCGTACCTATTTTGAGGACATGTTTCGCAAATCATCGTTTGCATCTACGGCTCTTATGCGACTCAACGAAAGTGAAGCAGATGTGTAATAAATACGACTCATCTGAGTCGCATAAGAGTCGTAGATGCAAATGATGATTTGCGAAACATGTCCTCAAAATAGGTATGAAAGTGAAGCAGATGTGTAATAAATACGACTCATCTAGAGTCGCATAAGAGCCGTAGATGCAAACGATGATTTGCGAAACATGTCCTCAAAATAGATACGAAAGTGAAGCAGATGTGTAATAAATACGACTCATCTAAAAATTAATAATTTTTCGCTTCACTGTGGTGTTCCAATACAGTTAAATGTGAATTAGTATTATTTATGTGATTGGAATATTTTGAACATTTGATGTCAAGTTTTAAAGCAATAAAACTTGATTACAAAGTTTAACCTTGTGTCATTTCTTAACAATGCCTACACAAACCCTAATGGTTACCTCTCATAGCTCTGCCGAGCAAGCTTGGGATTGATGTGGATGCTGATGAGATCTTCGAGATATTTAATATCGATAAAGACCCTTTTATTTCCCACATCAACTGTCACCATTCAAGCATCAACATCAGAACATGCTTCACAATAGGTTAACAGTAATGTAAATCATCTAATCATCTGCACTAGCAATATGCTCCAAATATTAAAAATTTGCCTTTTGAATGGGACTTTAAACAAATTTATTTTGTATTATTTGGAAAGTGAGTATATAGAAATGACTTAAAATGTTTCTTGAAGATTCTATGTTGATTAGCATTACCTAGATTTTGAAGCAATATGGAAGGCTACTGTAAATTTTTATTGCAGAATAGTGTCATCCTTTCTGGAGCAGTTTTAAGCTATTTACTGGTCTATGCAGATTGCTTGCACTCTCATACCGTAGTCATGCACAGTAAGGTTTGTTGTGAAGTTATTATAATTATCTGTAAATTAACTAACAGAGAATATATGTATTCTCCAGCAAGAGTAAGAATTTTTTAGCTTTTAAATAAGTGCCTAAAGAATATCGAAGCCAGACACCACAAGTAACACATAGGCACTCTTTTGTAATACGAAAACTTGCCTGCTGTGTATTGAATTACCCCAGAAAAGAATCCCATATAAGAATAAATTCACCAACATACAAACTTGCAAAGTGGCTAATAAACAAATTCAACTCATTTCCAAAATTCGACAGCCTAAGCATCCAAAACACCTATGAACTTATAGAATACATTAAGGATACTGAACTAAAAGAAGAGGACACACTAGTCTCGTTTGATGTTAAATCACTGTTTCCCAGCATACCAGTTAATCAACTCCCACCGTTGATAGAAAAATGGCTCAAATCACTTGGAATGGCATCACCTGAAATTTCAGACTACATCGAACTAACCAAATTATGCATAGAACAACAATTCTTCCAGTTTCAAACAAAATATTTCCACCAAACTTCAGGTTTAGCAATGGGCAACCCCCTATCACCCTTCCTGGCCGATCTGTACATGAGTGCATTAGAAATAAGGATCACCAAAGGTTTCCCTTGGATGTTCAAACTCTGGCAACGATATGTAGATGACATCTTCGCAATAGTACCAAAAAAAACACATCAGTGATGCACTAAAACTTTTAAATATCCAAGAAAAAAGCATCAAGTTCACTGTAGAAATAGAAAAAGATGAGTATTTACCATTTTTGGATCTAAAAATAATGAGGAATAAAAACAGACTAAACTTTGGCATTTACAGAAAACCAACACAGGCAGACAACTACAAAGCTAATGGCTACAACCCAAGATCCCACAAACAGGCAATCTTCAATAGTTTAGCACACAGACTGGTAAACATCCCTCTCACAGCAGAAGAATACAAAACAGAATACAACAAAATAATTTAAATAGCACAAAAAAATAACTTACCCAAATCATTAACAGACAAAAAAGTGAACGTAGCAAAAAAGAAGAAGCTAATAAGGAAACCACAACCCTCTCAGTTACAGAAACTAATATGATTTTCAAAAAATTCACTTACCATCTGTGGGCCTATCATAAATTCAAAAAAGTCTTCAAAAAACAAAACATTCAACTAGCACCAGTCAACCATTTCTCCTTAAAAAATTTAATTTGCTCAAACATCAAAGATGCCATTCCATCTAACAAAAAATCTGGTATATATCAAATTGAATGCAATGACTGTAGTCAAATTTATATTGGAAAAACCAAAAGAAATTTAGAAACAAGGGCAAAGGAACACTTTAGAAACATAAAATATAAACAATTAGAAAAATCAGCAGTTGCCACACATTTTTGGGAAAAAACCACAACATAAATCCAGAACCAAAACTACTAAAACATACATCAGGAAAACAAGAACTATCCGCATGGGAACAAATCTTCATTTCCAAAAATAGGAACAATGTATTCAATTTCGACATCCTCCAGAAAGATTTGTTCAGCAAGTTCCTTGAACTGCCACCAGAGGAAACCTATGACAAAATATCGTCAACTACACCAATGAGAACCAGTCGATGGCCGGCTGAGGATAGAGGCAAAGCCTCTGAAACATGTTCCCCCCCCCCCTAAAAAAAAAAATAAAAGTAAGTGTTGTTTAGTGTCATTAATCGAATCCCTTTAAATTTAATTTATCATAACAACACTGTTTTCAACACTTCCAAGTAAAGAATCCCATATCATATCAAAGAGTGAAAATATGCTAAATACGCTGCTTTTAAGGCATTTTAGTTAAGCAGACTTTTTAAGTTTCTTAATGCAGTGGAGAGCAAACTTTTGGTAGTATGACTTATTTTTCTCCAATTCAGCTCTTAAACTATTTGGAGTCCAAGAACTTTAGTATTAGACACTTTACTTATAGTGTGATTATTTTATGCATATTCATATTCATCTTTACTCATCTTTTGTATCTTAACCAAGATAATGGACAATATTTACTGAATAACATTAACACAGTTAAAGTTAACCACTGGCACGACAGCCCTTAGAGGGCCAAGGCCTACCAATCTGACTGCCGGCCTCACGCCCACTTATGCACGGCAGAGGTGGACGATCAACCAACCGATACGGGGAGGAGATTTGGTCAGCATCTCGGCATCCCCTAGCCGGAATTGTTGGTTTCCATGATCAGGGCCGCTTACCTAGCGTAAGCTCCTCATTTTCCTCACGATGCTGAGTGGGCAGCGGTCCTATACCCGGGACCTAAAATCCCCACCCTATGGGTGGGATTGATCCCGGGCCGCTTTCCATGGCCAGGAACCAAGGCATGCTGCCTTAGCCCGCTACGCCACAGCACAGGACCATTAACACAGTAACAGATACAAAATATGAAAAATAATTAAATGTAATAGTAATTAGAAAAAATAGGTAACAATAATTTAAGAAAACAAATTTACCCACATTGCAGAAGAGAGAACTGACTAAAACTACAGAATAAAAATATTCTTCAACTAAGAATTTGTGTAATTTGATTTTGAAAGCCTTTATTTTGTCTACCTGTTTTATAAGCAACAAAGAAATATAAGCAAATAAGAAATAAGCAAAAAGGTGAATCATTAGGTAATAATATTACAGTAGATATGGCTGAAATGTTGAACAAATAGTTTACAGATATAGCAAATGTAGACAGAGTCAACTTGAAAAATTCAATGCCATGGCCTGGACTCGAACCACAGTCTCCATGAAGAATCAGTCTTTAAAGATGGCAGCAGACATCCAGGCAGAATTCTGGTTAGAGTAATGCACTGTCAAAGCATTAACAGAACATTACTGTACATTACTGTACATTACTGTAACATTACTGCAGGCAAGAATAGTAACCCTTTACTTACTACACCTGTAGCCAGGGGCAGACACCTCTCCTCGGGATATTCCATTTTAAATATTCATCAGCTTTTCTTTAATTTTAAAAGATTAATTAAAATGATAAAATTTAAAATTATTAGACCACTGTTGCATGAATCTCTCAAATGCAAAAGAATTCTGAATTGTATAACACCATGCAATAGACAATTTCTAAATAGCAGATCTATTTTATATTATTTAGTACATTAAATAAATTATTACATACAACATTAGTAACAACATTAACACAGCGTTAATTACAGAACATTAATAGCAACTGAATTAAAACAAATTACTAATAATCCTATGAATCAAAATTTGTTTCTTTCAATGGAGCCAAGTCTGAGCAGCAGATTTCTGTACGTTCACAGTAGGCTCCTTTATAGCTTCTCTGGGCCTCCACTGGTATAGCTGTAATTTAGACATCATCTGAGCTCTGAAAAAATGAATAATGGGTATTTAGTAAAATATAAAACTTTCACTTTTCTATGATGAAAAACACATTTTATTCACCCTAAAGCATGCATTAAATGGTAATCTTTCAGTTCATGTGTATTTCTAACCTCAAAATCCCTAATCTGGGCATCAACTAGTGTTGCTCTTCCTGGAATTTCACCTGTATTTCTCTCTCCCTACTGTCACATATTTCAGGAAGATGAAGGGGGTAACTGGAGGTCCCAGAGAAAACCCGGCCCAGCACTGTGTTGTCCACCCGAAATCTCATTGTGCAGTAGCCTGGGATCCAACCCAGGCCACTTTGGTGAGAGTCGAGTGGTCTAACCATTCAGCCACGGTGCAGCCTCTATTGCTTAATATTGCTGCTTCACATTCCAATTAGATTTCATATATGATAATGAACTCCCCCTAATGTAGCTGCCAGAGTTCAAGAATAAGGCATAATCAATTGGTAAAACAGTTTGAGTGAGCTGGTCTACTGAGAATGCTATTTGATTTGATGCTATTCTGGAAGAAGTTAATTCTAGATGTCATACATGGGATTTCTAATGCCTGGCAGGATGTCAAGACACATATGTACACTTGTTCGGTCATGAAGGAAAATTCTTCCAAATAGAAATGAAAATTATTTTCAAAGTTTCAGGGATGAAGAAGTAGCAATTGCACAGTTAAGAAAACTACCAATGGATTTAAATGGCTTTGAAAATGTCATTGAAGAATACTTGAATTAATGTCTAAAGATTGACATATGTCAACTTGACCTCCAGTGCATGCAAGGCGCTGAAATGAAAGTGGGGTTGAAGACAGAGTCTGGGCAGTGTATTACATTGCAATGTGTTGATCTTCTTTCAGATTGTATGGAACAAAGGGAGTTTCAGTACAATGACATTATTAGAAGAAAAATTTGAAGTGTTGTGCAAAAGAAATGTCAATTCCTCTCAGAAGCAAACCAACTATTTTAGGAAATAAACAGGCAGTGAGTACCTACCTACTTGTGCATGTAAGTTCAATAAACTTTTGAACAAAGTATACATTAAATTTAAGGGTGATTAATGATACTAAGTAACACTTATATACAAATATAATCATTTGTAACTTTAAACTTCACTTGTCTTATAAGAAATGATGACACTTTTCTTATAAATTGCTCGGATCTGATTTCATGGAAATTCTTCCTCAAGAAGATCCCGAACAATTTATAAGAAAAGTGTCATCATTTGTTATA
Source organism: Mantis religiosa (assembly GCA_030765055.1). Classification (NCBI taxonomy): domain Eukaryota; kingdom Metazoa; phylum Arthropoda; class Insecta; order Mantodea; family Mantidae; genus Mantis; species Mantis religiosa. The sequence goes on from CM060957.1 coordinate 45,368,977, forward strand.
GGATAAGTGAACTTTAAAGTTACAAATTATTATATTTGTATATATTTGTTTACTAAACTAAATAGCTTCATATTTTACGTATTTATAAGCAACACTTACTTTTAAATTTCCTGGAACATGTTTCGGAGGCTACATGGACTGGTTCTCTGTGGTGTAGCTGGCAATATTTTGATGCAAGTCTCCTCTGGTGGTGGTTTGAGGAACTTGCTGAACAAATCTTTCTGGGAGATGTCAAAATTGAATACTTTGTTTCTATTTTTTGAAATGAAAAGTTGTTCCCATGTGAACAGTTCTTGTTTTCCTGTTGTGTGTTTAGGTGGATTTGGTTCTGGATTTATGTTGTGGCTTTTTCCTCAAAAATGTGTGGCAGCTGCTGATTTTTCTAATTGTTTGTATTTTATGTTCCTAAAGTATTCCTTTGCTCATGTTTCTAAATTTCTTTTGGTTTTTCCTACAGTCACAGCATCCAATTTGGTATATACCAGATTTTTTGTTAGATGGAATGACATCTTTAATGTTTGAGCATATTAGGTTTTTTAAGGAGTAATGGTTGACTGGTGCTAGTTGAATGTTCTGTTTTTTTTTTTTTTTTTTTTTTGAAGACTTTTCTGAATTTATCAAAGAGTTGTAAGTGAATTTTTTGAAGATAATTTTAGTTTCTGTAGCTGAGGGGATTGTGGTTTCCTTTAGTAGCATCTTCTTTTTTGCTAAGTTCACTCTTTGTCTACTAATGATTTGGGAAAGTAATTTTTTTGTGCTATTTCAATTATTTTTTTGTATTCTTCTGTTGTGAGAAGGATTTTGACCAATCTGTGTGTTAAACCTGTTTGTTAGATCTTGGGTCGTAGCCATTTACTTTAATGTAGTTGTCTGTGTTGCTTTTCTGTAAATGACAAAGTTTATTCTGTTTTTATTTCTGATTATTTTTAGATCAAAAATGGTAAACACTCTCTTATTCCATTTCTACAGTGAACTATATGCTATTTTCTAGGGTGTTTAAAAGTTTAAGTGCATCACTGATGTGTCTTTTTGGTACTATTGCAAAGATGCCATCTACAGAGTGCTGCCAGATTTTGAACATCCAAGGGAAACCTTTGGTGATCCTTATTTCTAATGCACTCATGTACAGATCGGCCAGGAACGGTGATAGGGGGTTGCCCATTGCTAAACCTGAAGTTTGATGGAAATATTTTGTTTGAAACAGGAAGACATTTTGTTCTATTCATAATTTGGCTAGTTCAATGTAATCGAAATTTCAGGTGATGACATTCCAAATGATTTGAGCCATTTTTCTATCAACGGTGGGAGTTTTTTTTTTTTTTTTTTTTTTTTTTTTTAATTACGTCCTCCAACGTTAAGTCATATTAGATGATGAATGGAATGGGTGAAAATTTTGATATCCCCCAGAAAGATTTGTTTAGTAAATTCCTTGAACTGCCACCAGAGGAGACCTCCGATAAAATATTGCCAGCTACACCACAGAGAACCAGTCGATGTCTGGTTGACAATGGAGGAAAGAAACCTCCAAAACATGTTTCAGGAAATTTAAAAGTAAATGTTGTTAGTGTCATTAATAGACTTATCCTTAAATTTAATTTATTACAACAACACTGCTTTCAACAGTTCCATGAAAGGAAATTAAAGAATACATTAAGTTAATTGGGAGTCGATTAATAACACAAAACAACACTCACTTTTAAATTTTCCCGGAACCGGTTTCTGAGGCCTTCCCTCTATCTTCAGCCGGACATCGACTAGTTCTCATTGGTGTAGCTGGCAATATTTTGTCTTCGGTCTCCTCTGGTGGCGGTTCGAGGAACTTGCTGAACAAATCTTTCTGGGGGATGTCGAAATTGAATACTTTGTTCCTATTTTTTGAAATAAATATTTGTTCCCATGTGGACAGTTCTTCTTTTCCTGTTGTATGTTTTAGTAATTTTGGTTCTGGATTTATGTTGTGGTTTTTTTCCCAAAAATGCGTGGCAACTGCTATTTGTTCTAATTGTTTGTATTTTATGTTCCTAAAGTGTTCCAATTTCGACATCCCCCAGAAAGATTTGTTCAGCAAGTTCCTCGAACCACCACCAGAGGAGACCAAAGACAAAATATTGCCAGCTACACCAATGAGAACTAGTCGATGTCCGGCTGAAGATAGAGGGAAGGCCTCAGAAACCGGTTCCGGGAAAATTTAAAAGTGAGTGTTGTTTTGTGCTATTAATCGACTCCCAATTAACTTAATTTATACAACAACACTGTTTTCTACACTTCCATGAAAGGATTTATTAAAGAATACATGTTTGAAATTAACCTTTTAAAGTAATTTCCTATTTACATATATATGTTGTACCTAAAAATCATTAAATTATACATTTCTCGATTATTCTTGTTTCTTGTTCATTTGTGAATCTTTTCCCTCATATTACTCCAAATAATCAAGAGTATTTAGAAAAAGTTGTCAAACTGTTAATTGTAATGATGATTAACTGGTATTCAGGCCTTCTACTTTTGATATTCAGGTCTGCCAAAGGTATGTTAGAGATAGACACCTTTAAAGTAAGCACAGATTCTATAAAAGTCATCATACCAATTTGTACTTACCTGTGGAAATATGCAATTTCTAAAAGCAATACAATAATTGCAACTAGAATGCCATACTGCACCACTAAAAGGGCAGGAGAAAACTCTGTTAAACTGACACTAACAAATCCTCCTCCTTTTCCTTCACATTTTGCTTTTTGGGGCATCCATATTTTCCATAGTCGATCTAGCAATCCAATCTCACGATACCAACGCACCCTAAAATGTTGAAAAGCACTGTTGAACAAATGTTCATTGTTTAAAACCAATTAGAGCTTTGTGTCAATACCTGAGGCAAAGTAAGACAAAAACTGACTGCAAATGTTTGATTAATTAACTCAAATGTCACTGTTACTAAATTCCTCCAAACATTACAAGAGTGAATCAACAAATAATTCACAAAACTGGATAGAGACAATAATAATCAAAGTAACTACCTCAAATTTTCGCCATTATCAACCTGTACATTGAGACACTTATCTCATTTCTTTGCAAGTTCTTGAACACCGACGGCAAAGACGTCTTTTGGTTGCTGCCATAGCCAACAAGTAACCTCTGGGATTATGGCATCATCAGTTTTGAAGTATTGGCTTCCAGGACTTTTCAGAGGCCTGAACAGAGGGAAACCCGGATGGCTAATTTGGGACTGTAAGGTGGATGTTTCAACTGTTCCCATCGAAATGTTAATAACAGCTCCTGTGTTAATCCTGCTAAATGACAACGGGCATCGTCACTTGGAAGAATCACTCTCTTTGTCAGGAGTTCAGGTCGCTTGAGGCAAATGATCTGTCGAAGTGTTGCAGTATGTTATGGCATTCACAGTCTTACAGTGAGGTGAAATTTCTGTAGCATGATGTCCTGCATGTTCCAAAATACAGTGACCGTAACCTTGCAGGCTGATGGAACAGCCTTGAAGTTATTTTTTGTTGGTGAGGTGGAATGCTTCCATTTCATGGAAGATATTTTTGATACTGGTTGAAAGTGGTGAACCCAAATCATTCCGAACTTTGGATGCTTTTCTTTTCCTTATTAAATTACTGGATCCAATTGAATAGAGCTTTCTGGGAGAAACAAGAGTCAACATAATGGGACACATTTCGGTATGCACTTCTTCTGCAGAGAGTCCTTTGGCCCACAACCATATGCTGTTCTGCTGGGGTACAATCATGTAACACACCCGCCATCTTGTACTGGTTGCCACTGACTGACCGCATGCTGGAGAGATATGAGCCAACCTCTATGACAAACATAGGTATGCTGCTAGCCAGGGCTGTATTCCTAACAAAAAAAGTGGGGGACGCACACCTAAACAATTGTCCAGATGCTGGAGAACCGATCAGAATTCTGCACTTGTAGATTTGCCTTCCTGCTTTGGGTGTCCTCAGCATGCATACGACTTTTTATCCATTCTTTTATGTAATCCTCTGGGTTCCACATATGTACTGGAGGTCCATTAACAGTCATAAACATTATTTGAATGTATATATATATAATATTATTAGTAAGAGGACTATGTCCCTCTCTGAAAAAAAGTGGGGGAACGGCGTAAATCCACGTTCCCCCTCCACTACGGCCCTGCTGCTAGCTGCTTGCACAAAGTGCTTGCATAATTTACAAATGGTAAAAGGGAAACAGACTTTTGCGACTTATTTATTGACTCACCCTCATAGATATATTGTGCTTATTTAAAAGTATACTAATGAATACTTTTTCAGTTAGAAATATACATAAACTTTAAGTTAATTTGATTTTCATTGAATCTGAAGCATATTCATAACCAAAAACCGTGATAAAGTTATAAATTTTGAAATCCCAGCATTAAATGTATTCAAACTTAGTGCCCCTAACACCAGATGGCAGAGGGATTGGAGCACCATAGTAGTGGAAGAAGAGGAATGTTCATTTAGTCACCAAACAGCTGAGGATGAAATCAAATGATCTTGAAAACGTTTCAGTTCACAACAAGTAAGTGAAGTTTGAGTGTAAACATAGTGACTCATAAATCAAACTCAAAAATGAAGCAAGATGCTTATCAAATAGAACTGAAGTATTTATTTAATGTTGGATTGCCAGAATTTATGAAAACTTCATTTGCATGAAATATGAATATAAACACTTTTGATCTTTAGATGCTTTACAATGCCTACCTTTATGGTAAATTGTTGATGCTTTATCCTTGCACTATCTGATGTATAACATCTTGCTGCAAACTTGATTATGGTACCTATTTTACAAATATAGCTTAATAATTTGATCCCAAAGTTAAATCTCGATACATGTAGGTATGTTGAAGATAATGTGCATTTTTTATGTAAGTATACTTTGACGGGGATCTAGGAGAAAGCTGTAAATGTTTATAGCCTTGTGATTGTACCTAGTCACTAAGAATGTTTTCCTAAGACGAAGCTTCATTCTGAACATATGTGAGCACTCTTTGTACTAATTGTCACTTTCAGAGAGTTGATCCAGATGTATTTTAATTTTCTAAACTAAAATGATAGAGAAATGCTTTGTTGTTAAGTGTCAAGAAGAGAAAATTACAGTAGGGTGGGAGACATCTGGGGAGCTACAAATGGGGAGCACCAATAACAAAGTTTGTTAGGTGCAGTCCATTTTGTATATCTGTGGTTATTCTAGATAGCAGAAAGAGAATTATTAGACCAATATGTCATTATTATAATTTTAGTGAGTCACAAATAGCAGATAAGACAGAATAATAACAGTCACAATGGTATAGAGAGACCCAAAAACATCCTTAATATCTGCATGGTATTTTGCCTGTCTGTGACCTCAGAGCTCATTGCCATCTGTTGCCATCTGCCGTGTTATTAAAGGAGATGCTCAAACTGACCAATGCTACAGTCCATACATATTTATATGTAAAGCAAACAATGGTCATGAAAAACTAAGTAATGGTTTGTTTCTAATGAGGGATTTTGCAAAAACTTGTAATGTAGATGTACTAAAAACACTATAGTATGGATTAATTTATTCACATATCCAATATGGTATTGCGTTATGGGGTGGTGGTAATAATTCTCATATTCAGGGGGTTCTAGTACTACAAAAGAAATATATTAGAACAATGTTTAAAATGGGGATGTGTGAATCATACAGAGAAGTTTTTAGAAAAGAAAAGATGTTTACTGTTGTGTCTTTATACATATATAAAGTTATTAATTTAATAAACCAGAAAAAACAAAATTAAATAGTGAAGTACACAACCATGATACCAGATGTAAATCTGACTTGCACTATAGTAGTTATAATGTAAAATGTGTAAATAAAGATCCATGTATAATAGGATTGCAAATGTATAATAGACTTCCAGCCTATGTGAAAAGAGAAAAAAATGCTGTTAAATTTAAGTAATGTGTTAAAAAATAACCTTTTAAATTAATAAATGAATTTTGCAAGATATAAAATGTTGTAAATTTTATTGTAAATTGTATTTTAATGTATACTGACAATGCTCAATACTTATATTAGTCTATGGGCAGTAAATAAATTACTGCTACTACTATTACTATTACTACGAGGTACGTCCAGAAAGTAAGTTCTGTTTGGTAATAAAATTAAATTGTGTACAGATACAGAAAAATTATTTATTGCACAAAATTCTACAACTCTTAAACTGAGTTCCACATAACTGCTGAAATTTTGCAGGCATTTGTCATAGCGAGGTACAAGTTATACCTTCTTCATAGAAGTTTGCTGCATGTATCTTCAACCAGTTGGAAACATTTTCTTTCAGCTCTTCATCATTGTTGAAGTGTTGACCGCCAAAGAAAGATTTGAGATGTAAAAACAGATGAAATTCGCCAGGAGCGAGGTCAGGGCTGTACGGGAGGTTGTCAAACACGTCCCAGCCAAATCCCTGTAGGATGTTTTTCGTCACATTTGCAGTGTGTGGTCGTGCATTGTCATGAAGAAACACAACACCTTTTGACAGCATTCCTCGGCACTTATTCTGTATTGCGCGGTGCTATTTCCTAAGTGTCTCGCAATAAACATTTGCTTTCACAAGCGAGGGGATTTTCAATCAGCACTGACATTGTAAACAAGCACAACAAAGCATACGTGGCTGACAGCAATCTCACAATGGCGCACATTTCTTCTCTTTGATACAGAGTGTCTACCGTGCGGAACTGCGATTGCAGCGCTGCAGCGGAGATAAATTGAAACAGAACTTTCTTTCTAGATGCCCTAATATATTTGGCACCTCTTTAGGAAACTGTCCATCACTCGCCGTACTTCACATTGAGAAATGCTTGTAATTTCCTGGTGGCTATTTTGCTCTAATTCTTCCAGATTGTGTGGTTTTGTCTTGTACACTTCATACTTAAACTTTCCCCAGGATATTGCAGAGGTTAAGTAGAGGGCTTGAGGGGGAAACAAATGACTACTAATTGTTCTATCGTGAAACACATTTTCAATTGTTCTCATCAAAAGATTGGCTGCATGATCTATTGCAAAGTCTTGTTGAAAAAAGATAATATCGCACTTCCTGTCTATTAATTCTCTAAAAGAAGGGGCAAAATTGTATACATGTATGTAAGGGCATCAACTGCTGACCTGAAAAAAACTCCACCTCCTTCTCTAAGGGAAAAACGCCAGCATTTCTCATGAACTATGGCGAGTGATGGATAGTTCCATAAAGAGGTACTAAACATATATGGACAACAACGAGGGCTAGTTTTAGTCTCTTCTTTAATAACATGGTTAAGTAAAGCCTTTAAAGGTACTTTGAAAAATGTTGCATGGTTTCATCTGCGCCTATTTATTATAGTGGTAGACTGCAATGAGTGCAGAGGTTGTGGACAGGCAGAAAACCACACAGCTGGTTAGGATATTTATGGATCTGAGTATTAGGAGTGGCATAGAAGCATGATGGTGGATCCTTTCTTACTGTGTTTGCAGAAGTATCCTGTGCTATCTGCTGTTCTTAGCTGGTGAAAATAGGTCGAAATGTGCTATTATTTTCTAGTTTTTTAATGATCAAGAAATGTTTTTCTGACAGTCGTTGGTGAGCAAAGAGTTGACAGGGATATATACCAGTAATCATCCAAATGAACTATGACAGAGGATATTATTGTAAATGAGTTGAATTTATTTCTGCAAGTTGCAAATACAAGTAATTGCAAAACAGAAGAGAAGAGAGAATAGGAAAGATGATCAGAAGATATTGCACCATTGGAATTAATTGAATCATGTTCTGCTAGATATAGTAGATAAACAATAAAAAAATAATTTATAATACACTTCTTCCAAGGAAAATATTCACATTACCTTTGGCCAAATGGTTCTTTCAGAGCAGATCCTCGAGTGACTGCAATGCTGAATACAGGAGCTGGAAAAAGATCTATCTCCATGAGTCCACATTTTTCATACTCTGTAAAAGTTTCACTCATGATTTTATATGCTGCTGTAGTATCTACTTGGAAAGCTCGCATAAATTGAAGTATTTGTTTCATACCAACATCTGCATGGCGGTATGCCTTCTTTCCTTGTGGTTCTACTTTACGTTTATAAAATTCTGTTAGCTCTGGATCTGTTGTTTCCTGTAATACCATTACAGCTTAACAAAAGTGTGTAAAAAGTGAATTACTTAAACAGTATGCATAAAACAAACATTGGAAATGTAAGGTTCATTCAAAAATTAGTGACAACACTGCCTGCATTTGGTGCTATCAGCGGTAAACCATGTAAGCTCATAACAATGAAAAATAAGAGCATCTAATGTTTGTTTGCTCCAAATATATTATAGTTTGAAGACAATAATTTTATTTAATAAGACATTTTTAGTAAGTTTAATTGTAGGCTGTTATTTTTAGTGCTCTAAATATGTTTAGTAAATACAAACAAAGATGCTGCATTAAAATTCAGCTTGCAAGAGGTATCAATGCTCGACAGTGCAATACAGAATTATTGGAAGTTTGTGGTAGACAGACCACCATATCGTACCATGGGCAAATGCATTTCATAGAGAAAGGGAAGACATTCATCAAAAACATGGAGCTGGTAGACTGTAATCAGCAAATTATGATGATTATATGATTATATTTATACTTATTTAGCATTTAATTTCTACACAGAAATATTTGCTTTCTCAAGGTACAATACAAACAATACAAAATTGAAAGTATACAAAATACAAAATTAATCAATTCTGCATGCAATAATGAGATTAAATGGTATCAACGTCAGCCAATATTAGAAAACTTACAAGAATTGACAACATTAGATATACATGAAAGTAGCATAAAATTATTCTCATGTGATCTTTCACTCTACTAAATGCCTGCCTTGGTAGCGTGGTGGTAACGTGTCTGCCTCACGTTCAAGAGGTCCTGAGTTCGAATCTCGGTCAGGGTGAGTTACCTGGATAAGGTTTCTTCCGGGGTTTTCCCTTATCCTGAATGACGAATGTCGGGTAACTCTAAGCTCTGTGGACCCCGGACTCATTTGAGCATCATTTCACCCATTCCATTCATCGTCCGTCTGATATGACTTAATGTTGGAGGACGTAAATTACACACACACACAAAAAAAAGCTCTACTTAATCTGGTGTCTAAAATATTTGAAGAATTCTTGAGTACTATAGAAGCACTAATGTATTAAAAATAATTTCACATCTTTTCTGAATCTCTTCTTATCATTGTTTTTAATTTTATTTGTGATTAAGCTGTACTGTGTACCCCCTTATGAAGTATAGAGTTAAGTTTTTTATTTGCTCTTGTTCCCAGTATATGTAATTTACTACTATTCCTGGTATAATGATCATGAATAGTGTTATAAATATTAAAAGCAGAAGCATTATTAACAGTGAAGTATTCTTCATATTTGAGTTTGATTTATGAGTCACTATGTTTACACTCTAACTTCACTTACTTGTTGTATAATTGAAACGTTTTCAAGATCATTCGATCTCATCCTCAGCTGTTTGGTGACTAAATGAACCTTCCTCTTCTTCCACTACTACGGAGCTCCGATCACTCTGCCATCTGGTGTTAGGGACACTAAGTTTTAATACTTCATTTAATGCCGGGATTTCAAATTTATAACTTTATCACGGTTTTTGTTTATGAATATTTTTTCCCAAATATCCTTAACCAAAGCCAAAATTGAATGTCTGGATATAATAAAGCAGTTATCCCCAATATACAATAAAACTTACAACAAAACAATAAGAAATTTAAATAGGAAGCCTGTGATATACCTAAAAGCTGACAAAGGTAATTCTTTAGTAATTATGGAGACAGAAGACTATATTCAGAGAGTAAACCTTATGTTAGACAGTCCAGAATATGAAATAATTCAAAAAAATCCATTATCCAAAAGTATCACTTCTGTTAATAAAGCTTTATCAATTACAAAAGCATTAAGTACATCTGAAAAATACAACTTAAAATCTTCCAACCCCACACTACCAAGGTTGTACTGTCTGCCAAACATCCACAAACAAGACAACAGCATGAGACCCATCATCAATGGCATCAATTCTCCTACATACCACATTGCAAAGGGGTTAGTAAGAAAATTAAAATCATATGACAAATTTCAAAGTTTGGGAATAAAAAACTCCTTAGAATTGATAAATCACCTACAGAAGTACAACATCCCGGAAAATCACATACTAGTTTCTTTTGACGTTAAGGCACTTTTTACAAGAATTCCAGAAGAAAAAGTACCTACATTCCTCAAAAAATGGCTAACCCAGACTACAACGGACCCCAGAGAAATAGATGACATCAATCTTACAGATTTATGCATAAGGAATAATTACTTCATGTTTAACCAAAAATTCTACAGACAATCAAAAGGATTAGCTATGTGGAGCCCACTTTCACCTATTTTAGCAGACCTATACATGAGCTATTTTGAAACACACATAGTAAAGGCCTTCCCACAGATTTATAAATTTTGGCAGAGATATGTTGATGTTTTTGCTATCATTCCAGAAAAACTTAGAGAAAATTCTCTAAAATTACTAAACCTGCAAGATAATCACATCCAATTTACTATGGAAGTAGAAAGAGACAACACCCTACCCTTTTTGGACCTCAAGATAACTAGAAATCGTCATGGTGCAGATTTTGGATACAGGAAGCCCACACACATAGATAATTACATAAAGAAAAATGAATACAACCCAGTTTCACATCAACTAGCTGCCTTTAGAAGTCTAATTCACCGGCTATACAACATCCCACTGAGTAAGGATGAATTTTTGAAAGAACAACAACACATAAAAGACATAGCGGTATTAAATGGATTCAACCCAGCCATCATAAGGAACATGATGAAGAGAAAAGAAAAACTGAAGATAATATCAAAAAATACCACTCTCACACCACTTAAAAATACAAATTGGCAATATAGAAAATTCACCTACCATCCATGGGCTTTTAGAAAATTTGAACGAATCTTCAAAAGACTAAACTTAAAACTAGCACCCCAAAACAAATTCAGTCTGAGGAACCTGCTAAATAAACCACTGAAAAATACAATCCCCAACAATTTGAAATCAGGAATTTATCAAATTAATTGTGAAACCTGTGAAAAAAGCTACATAGGAAAAACTAAGAGAAACTTGTTAACCAGGCAAAAAGAACACCAGAGGAACATTAAGTTGAAACAAATAGAAAAATCTGCAGTTTCACACCATTTTTGGACTGAAAACCACAACATTGGCCACAACATTAAACTGTTAAAATCTTTAAGTACACCCATAGAATTGGATATTTGGGAAAAAATATTCATAAACAAAAACCGTGATAAAGTTATAAATTTTGAAATCCCAGCATTAAATGAAGTATTAAAACTTAGTGCCCCTAACACCAGATGGCAGAGAGATCCGAGCTCCGTAGTAGTGGAAGAAGAGGAAGGTTCATTTAGTCACCAAACAGCTGAGGATGAGATCGAATGATCTTGAAAACGTTTCAGTTATACAACAACAAGTAAGTGAAGTTAGAGTGTAAACATAGTGACTCATAAATCAAACTCAAATATGATGAATAGTGTTATTTGTTTGAAAGTATTGCATGTTGTTATTTATAAAGGATAGGTTTTGAATATATACAGACATGGCAGGGTTAGTATATTATTTTCCTTAAAATATTTCCTACAATGAGTCACTTTACTTAGATTAAACATTTTTCTTATTATTTTTTTGTGCTACAAATAAAGCTTTTATTTCATTAGCTGATCCCCAGATAAAAATATCCTATGCTAGATAAGATTGCACATTTGAATAGTAAATCAGCCTTAATGTTTGTGTATTACAAATTTTTCTTAACACTGATATTATATAATGGGCGTTATTAATTTTTGCAGTAATATACTGAAGATGCAGCTTCCAGCTAAAAAATTTGTCAATAACTACCCCCCAAAATTTTGTATTATATTATTTTGTATTATTATATTTTGTATATAGTGTATTACCTCATTGTCAAAAGTGATTACAGGAGCTATACTAGCTTCATTTTGAGTGTAATATGCATATTATGTGGGTTTCTTTTTAATATTAAGTAGTAATTTATTATTAGTTAGCCAATGCATCATATTTTTCATCACAGTATTAGCATAATGTTGCAATTCAGAATGATTGCAGCCTTTAATTATTATATTAGTGTCGTCAGCATACAGAATAGTTTCTGAATGGGGAATATTAAGTAGAAGGTCATTAATATATACTAGAAAAAGTAGTGGTCCCAGAATAGAACCCTGTGGAACCCCACATCTCACAATTTCAATATTGGAATTAATATTATGACATTTAATTACAGTATACTGTTTTCTACCCTTGAGGTAGGATTCAAACCAGTTATGAGATACCCCTCTTATACCATAAGCATAAAGTTTGGAAATAGAATATTATGGTCAACCAAATCAAATTACTTAGACAATTATTAATAATAACTAAACACTAGTAACACAACTTCACTTATCTTATTTAAATCCTGGGGACCGGTTTCAAAGCAAACATCTGCTTTATCCTCAGCCACTCAGCTTGACACTCACCCACTAACTGACTGACTGAGTGGCTGAGGATAAAGCAGATGTTTGCTTTGAAACCGGTCCCCAGGATTTAAATAAGATAAGTGAAGTTGTGTTACTAGTGTTTAGTTATTATTAATAACCTAGTTTACTTCACTGTCAGCAGCTTCAGTTTTTTACATAACTACTTAGACAAATTCATAAAAATCCCAATAGGAGAATTATTTGCCTCAAACCCTTCTAATGTTTGTTTCATATAGGAGTATAGTGCATTTGAAATTGATTTATTTTTCCTAATCCATTTTGTTTATCACTGAATACATATTTTTCACGAAAAGGAGATATCCTGTTGAACATAACAGTTTTCAAGATTTTTGAATGCTATGAATGCTGTTAGAGCACTGCTGGAAGAACATCGTTGTTGGACTTGTATTGAACTAGCAAGGGAAGTTGGAGTTGCTGCTGGTACAATTCTCCACATACTTAAGAAGAAGTTAAGGATGAGGAAAATCTGTGCTTGTTGGGTTCCACACAATCTTACAGAGGAAACAATGTGGCAGAAGATAGAAACAGCGAGATTACACTTAGAACGCTATGAATATGAAAGTGAACATTTTCTTCCATGTATCAGAACATTAGATGAAATCTGGATTCGATGCTACCAACCAAAATTAAAGAGAAAATCAAATGATTGATTCACCACGGCCAAAAATATATCAACAAGAACAGGATCCACTTAAAGTCATGTTCATTGTCATTTATGATTTTGATGGTGGTTTTGTCACTCATTCAGTTCCTCAAGAAAATCATGTGAATGGTGCATATTACAGTCACTTTATGGAACACCATTTACGACCAGCTGTATGTCGTAAACATCCAATTCTGAATTCTCATCCCATTGTTTTACATGATAGTGCTCGCTCTCATAATTCTGCCCATGTTGTTAATTTACTACGCAGACAGAACTGGGAAATTCTGATGTATCCTCCATACTCCCCAGTGATTTCAACATTTTTGTGAAAATGAAATTACTACTTAGAGGAGTTGGCTTGATAACCAGACAGGCAATTATAGCAACAGTAGAGTAGTCTGTTCGAATATTAGGACAACAAGACGCTGTGGATGGCATCCATCGGCTCCCTGATGTGTGGAGGCGAGTTCTTCATGATGGAAGGGATTACTTCTAAGCATTGCAATAATGTGATTGTTCCAAAACTGTTTTATTTGTTGTTAATTCAAATGTTGCCACTAATTATTGAATGACCTAAGTGTAAACAAATATAAAGACTGAGATAAACATTACAAAGCTACTCTAATTGCTCTTACTTCCAGTCAGGTGACTTTAAGAAACATTGTTTCAGGAGTATGCATCTCTTCCATCTTCAGGATGCTGTAGAAATGAGCCAAGTTATTACCATTACATCAATAGAAGGCTAATAGATACTTTTCTGGTCATATATTTTTTAGTTGAACTAGTAATTCATGCTCCAGGTATTGTTACTGTTTAGAATGCATTTTGTTAGGATGTTCCTAATATCCTCAGTTAATGTCGACTGTTGAATTTTGATTTGGTGAACTCCTTGGAGGCAAATAGGGGTATTTCTGTTGGTATCTTTATGAACTTGAAGTTTGGGTTCTCTTCAAAGGTGGTGTCAAAATTGAACTGTTTTCCTTCATGTGAATATCTTTTCTCATGTGGTTAATGGTGTTGGACCTGAACACTTAAGTAAATGGATTTCTTGTTCTATATCGTGATTCTCATTGCAAAACTACCCTTTTGTTTATTTCTTTGTTCTTGTTGCTCCTAAAATGCTCTTTAAGCTAAACAGAAAACATATTCATATTTATATAGAAATATGAAGGAAAACTGTTAATTTCCTAACACCTCTATGAAGAGAACCCAAACTTCAAGTTCATCAAGATAGCAAAAGGGATGTACCTATCGCCTGTAAGGACTTCACCAAATCAAAATTCAACAGTGGATATTAGCTGAGAATGTTAGGGAGGTCCTAACGAAAGGCATTCTAGGTAAACACTAGCAATATATGGAGCATGGAATACTAGTTTGACTCAGAATGATGTTAATTTTGTATTTCATTGTATCAGAGCCCTTACTCATTAAAGGTGTTTTAAATAAGAAAAATGTGTGTTAATACTTATGCAGTAAAAGCCATTATATCAATTGATGTACTTCAGAAAATTATTTCTATAAATCTAAATTCACATTAAAGAACGCTTTAATTCTCACGCAGAAAGTTGTGGGCTAGTACTTTATGCTAAACAAATTAGTATTAAAGGCAGAATCAAGAAGGTCGTACCAATCATTGGTTAAGAATTAAAATGATCCATAGAAATGAAGCTCCTTACGAGTAATGGAGTTCATTATTAGCTGCATAATATTACTTTTTGTTGTGTTTCGTGGGTAATGCTGGCTTTAGCAGAGTGTATCTCACACATCTAGTTAGCAGAAACCGTTGGATTTTCTATGAATGGAGGCTTACTTTGTTGTTGGTTTATTTTATATGTAATGATGAGGATTGCTAAAGAAGAGTTGTGTCCTCCATCTGTGGGAGAATACTGTCTCATTTTACCTTTCCAACTTTATTCTTTACACAACTAGTATAAAGTAACAATTAATTTCCATTGATAGATCTAACAATTATTTCACTTGAAGTCTGAGACTTAAGTACTTATTTCATTGTAAGTCGACATTAAATCTATACTCTTTAATAATCTTTCATGAAAACTTATTAGGGTCTGTCATACGTTTTTGTCTATACATTATCATCTGTTCTCGTGCTTCTCTTGCAAATTAATTATTCAAAAGCTAATTTTTCCATTTTCTTCCTTTCAGTCTTTTTATATTTTCAAACAAAACATTTTATAGTAGACGCATAACACATACAGGAAACTAATACGATAGCCAATTGCTTTTTACTTTAACAGTTCTATGAAAATGAGCTATCTTGGAGATTAGATCCGACTAGTTTGAGTCTCCAAAGACTCTTTCCAATAAACTTCTTCAAAATCCAGCAAAACTCACATGGAATCTACTAAAATTCATCTGTTTTTATGATTTTTCCTTGATCACCTTGATCTCTCATATCTGACATTAACATCTGCAGTGAAACCAAAACACAATACTTTAAATATCCTGCAAAATTGAACTTACACAACTAACTGCTTTTAACCCTTCATCATTATCGTGAATTAAGATACAAGTTTAGTAAGACCAGTCTCCCAGACCAACAAAATAAACAATTAAATAAAAAGAATTAGTATTGAGCAAAAAGAGTATTCATTAGTATGTCAGGTGTAAATAAGAATAGAACTGCTCTTCAGTAATGTTAATTAATGTTATGTTACCGATTGCTTAGTAGTATATTATGCAATGAGACTATAATGGTAGTAAATAAAACGTGATTACTATTATTAACCGAGCGGGTGAAGCGAAGTGAGGTTAATTATGACATGAGTGTTTTAATTACCATTATAGTCTAAGTTTCATACGACTGTTTATGCTTGATGATGCATCTAAATTAAAGGTTTCATTACAAAGTATTAATTTCTGGTTTGAGTGATATGCATTATTGTTTTGTCTAAAGTGAGATGTAGTACGCAGTATGCACACGCAGAAATGTTGATTACTTCCATATAAACAACTATTACCTAACGTGTGACACAGTTTAATCTGAAACATTAAAACAAAACATTGGTAACAAAAAACAAAAACAGGAAACGCACTTTTATCATGAGGTATTTAACATCAGGTGCTTCATTTATTAATGTTTTCAAATCACCTGGTGAAAATGTTTTGGTTTTTTTCCCTTTATATCCTTCTGATTTGCGCTTTAGTAAGCTGTTCAGTTTTGAGTATTTAGATAAATCAGTTTGTTGCCTAATGTTGAGTGTTGATTTCAAAATAGAATAGTGAGTCCACAAGATCAATGATTTCATATTTTCAGACAATTCTTTGAAATACATTAGGAATGCATTTTCTGAGAACGAATTAATACCTTTTGATTTTCCCCAATCCATGAATTGTGAATAGAATTTCTTATACATCTTTCTTGACTTTTCTCGCAACAAGTTATTGGTAATATTGAGTGCTTTTGCCATAATTTCTGGGGGTGTAAGTTGAATGTCGCTGTTACTAGGGTGAGATATTTTGACTTTTTTCTAAACTGGCGCTAGTACCGCTGTCAATCGAAGCGAAAATAATCGATACTTACGCTTTCACAATGTTACGTGGCCACTTCTGATTGGTTGAATACCAATACTTAAATGAACAGGTGTACTTTAATAAGGCCCATTAAACTACTGCTATCAGTCCTATAAATACTAAAGTTTGGCATGGTCGAGCATAAAAGTAAATATGAAAGTAAGGAAATATTAAAAAGATAAAGCTCTTTGCTCAAATAATAATTAATATGTAGCAAATGCAAGCAAAAGGCCATGCCTTCAAGCAATACTTTTGCACATTTGAACACAGTATACATCAGATTGTGATATAATGAATGTTATAAATTAGGCAATGGTAGAACAGCTCCCGCATTTACTTGTGAGCAATGTTGGAGGAGTCGGTCTGTGAGACCAGGCCACACTAACGGAGGGCTAAAAATGGACAACAAATATGTACTTACAGTCATATAGACATAATTGTATGTCATGTTTTCTATGCCAACAGACATGGAGCTGTGTGTCAGGTCTGAAATAGTTTGGATGGAGGAACTTGGAGTCTGCAGTAAAGCCACTATGTTAGCTGAGTAAGAAGTGAAGAGAAAGAGAGAAGACAGCATCAGGACAAAAACAGTAATGCGTCCTGCCAAAGATGTAGGTGTTATATGAAATCCTGAAAGAAAGAGACAATCAACACAGTTCGGCAGGCTGGTGTATATGTTGAATTACAAATGGGTGCCTATAACGTTAGTGGCAAATGGTACAACAAATATCTCTCACTATCACTAGAAACTAAAAACAGCAATGCTAGTTCTACCTAACAGCTTGGATTGAGTGAGTGATTTTGGAAAAGCTAGAGAAGTGATGTGCTGATTGGATTGCATGAACAGTAGAAGCCCAAAATAACGTGCTATCATCTTACCGTGGTACACAGGGTGTTTCAAAACGACACCGAATGAACATATAAAAGTAGTTGCTCAGCTTCTATGTGACAGATATAGATAGTTTTTACCGCCAATAGTGCCGCATACAAAATGCTCCAGAATGAGTGTGGATTAGGCAGTGACAGGAACAACGATGCGTGCCTCACGCTGTTTGAGTTCGCAGGTATAGGTCACACATCGTGCCGCTGTTTGTAAACATACCGACATACTCCGCAATAGCTTGCTAATATTAAGAATTTCGTTGGCTTATGAAACCATAATAAAGAAGCTATTGCTTAATTATTGCTTGTGAGTGTTTAAACTGTTCCAAAATTCTGTAATAGCAGTCCATGATGACAAATAAGCTGGTGGACATATGCAACTTATACCGTTTAGAGGGAAGTTAATGTTAGTGAGGTTGAGGATGGAAGCATAAATAATAAACAGAACAGAAATCAACATGAAAGAGACTGGCCCCGTAGCTCAGTCGGTAGAGCGCCTGCCTGCCGTACGAGGGGTCCCGGGTTCGACTCCCGGCTGGGGGTAGGGATTTTTCTCTGACCAAGATGATTCCCCACCACCCCCAGAGTCTGGAAGTATGAATGAGATTGTGCAATGATTAAAACCCAACGAATACAAGTTTAACATCTTCGATATGTTGCAAAGGAGAACGGCCGCCGATATGACCATTGGGGTATAAATGGAACAAATAAAAAAAATGCCCATTTCAATGAGACGAGCATTTTATTTCACGAGTTTTATAATACTAAATAAAGCATTTGTAATTGAAAAGGAAGCTATTGATATTTACAGTAAGTGCTTGAAGGTATTTTACAATTAAGATCATAACAAAATGCTCTGAAGCATTTATCATTATCATTGATATAACTATTTTTACCACCCATATTTTTAATGAAACTAAATTAATTGTGCGTCCGTTGAAGTCCCTTAAGCTCTTCCATCCATCAAAACCATATCCGTCATTTCGGCGTTAGTATAGCACTCCATATTACTTTGATTTGCTAAGTACGTGCAAAATTGTCCATGTTAGAGCGTAATGTGTAGTTTTACACTGAAGAGCAACCTTGCAACTGTCCGAGTAATTAGTCGACTTTTTCACAAGTAACTGCTCTTTGCCCCATTACCTAAAAGGTAGGCTAGGGTCATTGACAAAGAGCAAGGAGTGATGTTTCTGTTTTCGTGGCCGGTGCGTCCCAATAACAACTTTTGAGTTTGGCACATCAGTGGTTCCTGCCCGCCTCGGTAGCAGGTCCCGAGTTCGAATCTCGGTCAGGGTGAGTTACCTAGATAAGGCTTTTTCCGGAGTTTTCCCTTATCCTTCAAGACAAATGTCGGGTAACTCTAAGCTCCATGGACCCTGGACTCATTGAGCATCATTTCACCCAATTCATTCACCGTCCGATATAACTTAACGTTGGGGCGGACGTAAATAAATGAATGAATGAATGAATAAAAAACCAGTGGTTCCTGCGCTGCCTAATCAAAAAATAATCATGTAATATTTAATACTGCATAAAATTATACCTAACAGAACTTCAAAACACGACATCGAAATTTGGATTAGTTAAGTTATAAACCACGCAACGGCTATAATCGTTCAGTGTCGTTTTGGAACAGCCTTTATAGTGATGCAGCATACAATGGTCAAAAAATCAATCCTGCCCAGTTGGAATAGGGAAACAAGCATGTAATAATAAATTTCAAAACAGTATTAAATTCTAGTATATAAGGTAAATGCATTACAATACTTCTAAAATTACTCACCTGTTATGCTGGAAGATGTATTTCAACCTGTAATATCTCTTGATTTATATTCCACTGTATATATAAAAATTAGTAAGTTTTGTTAGATGTAGTGATGTGCTATGTTTCCTCTCCGCGAATTGTGACAAGGTAGAGATGAATACTCTTTTATTCATTTTGCCTGTCCACTCACAGAATCACATTATTTAAATGAGTTATCACTTCACTAATATTCAGAATGTTTTCTTCCGCATCTACGTCATTTTCATCATCTTGTTCTTCGTTGTTATTCTTGTTGCAGCGAATTGTTGCGTCAACTTCATATGATACTCAGATAACTACTCGTTAGAAATTTGGTACTGCCCTTGCAGAAAAATGTCCACAAAATTATCTGGCTGAATTAGTTATGCAAATTTGTTAATATTAATGCAAGCAACCTACATGGCCGCCAAGATAAAGTTTATAAATTTATTAGAAACCTAAATTAAATGGAAAAAGACGAAGCAAATATAAAAATCATTAAAGATAAAGAATTAGAGGAATATTATAAAAATCTCTGGAACACAGGAAATAAACAAAATTGCGAAATAGATAAATTATACAAAGCAGAAGTAGACCGGTTAGAAGTAGAAGAATAAATGGAACGTATAGCTAAAAGTAGAAATAGGAAAGCCTGCGGAATAGATAATATTAATTTAGAATTAATTAAATATGCTCCTAAAGAATTACATGACAGATTACTGTATCTATATAACACGTGTTGGGAAACAAAGGAAATACCGGAAGAATGGAAGATAGCTAAAGTGATATCAATATTTAAGAAAGGGGAAAGAACAAGACCTGAAAAAAATAGAGGGATTAGTTTATTGTGTGCTGCCTACAAAATATATGCCAAAATAATAAGTACTCGGTTAAAAAAAATAACAGATGCAATAGTCCTAGAAGAACAAACTGGTTTTAGAAAAGGAAGAAACACCATTGACAATGTTTTTACTCCTAAACAAATAATAGAAAAACGACGAGAACAAAATTTAGAAACGCACTTACTATTTATTGACTATTATAAAGCTTTTGACAAAGTATCAAGAATGATACTCTGGAAAATTTTAAATAATAGAGGCATACCTTTACAACTAATTGAAGTTATAAAAAGTATGTACATTGACACAAAAATAAAAATAAATAAAAGATAACCAGTAATAGTTAATGGTGGCGTAAGACAAGGTTGTCCTTTATCAACCGCACTTTTTAATTTGTATGTTGACGAAATAGTAAGGATTTGGTCGAATAAAGTCAATGGAGGCATTAATGTATCAGGAGCTAAATTGAAAACTATGTTGTATGCAGATGATCAAATAATAATGGCCACAAATGATGACCTGCAGAAAATGCTGTATAGTCTAGATAAAATTGCTACAGAATATGGAATGAAAATATCAGCAAATAAATCCAAAACCATGGCATTTAAAGGAATTAATCCAGTAAGATCAAAAATAGTGTTAGATAACATAATAATTGAGCAGAAATCACACTTTAAGTATTTAGGATGTAATGTCTCGTACCAAGGAGAAGCTGATATAATAGAGAAAATAAATAAATTTAACTATATAACAGGCACAATAAAAAGAATATAAAAAAATAAAGCAAGAAAGGACTCTATAATAAAACTATACAAAACAATGGCAATACCAACTCTGATCTATGGATCAGAAATATGGACACTAACAAAAAGAAATAGTACGAGAATACAGCCATCAGAAATGAAATTCATAAGAGCAATAGCTGGATATACCAAAATTGATAAAAAACGTAGTCAGGATATTAGGACAGAATTAAAAGTAGAAGAAGTATACCATACCATTGAAATAAATGGAAATCAATGGAAAGAACATGTTCAGAGGATGAATAATAACAGAATACCAAAAATAGCCTTAAACTATAAACCTATAGGGAGAAGAAACCAGGGAAGACCGAAGAAAAGATGAGCAGACCAATTTGGAGCCGGAACGGGTTAAACAATCCAAAGCCGTGAGCTAGAAGAAGAAGAAGAAGAAGAAGAAGAAGAAGAAGAAGAAGAAGAAGGAGGAGGAGGAGGAGGAGGAGGAGGAGGAGGAGGAGGAGGAGGAGGAGGAGGAGGAGAAGAAGAAGAAGAAGAAGAAGAAGAAGAAGAAGAAGAAGAAGAAGAAGAAGAAGAAGAAGAAGAAGAAGAAGAAGAAGAAGAAGAAGAAGAAGAAGAAGAAGAAGAAGAAGAAGAAGAAGAAGAAGAAGAAGAAGAAGAAGAAGAAGAAGAAGAAGAAGAAGAAGAAGAAGAAGAAGAAGAAGAAGAAGAAGAAGATGATGATTAATGCAAGCATAGTTGCAGATATTGTAGATGCATTTATTCATGTTGTTCAATACCAGATAGCCTGTCATCATCGGGGACGTTCAGAACTAATATTGTGCTTTTGTGTAAGCGGTTTCTGTTTGTTTTAATGTTTTCTTTCTTCCATTTAAAATCAGTTCTCTCACGATTCTGTTTAAGCCCTGAATGTTAACGCTTTCCCTTAAACTAACTTTATTCTGAACATAGCAATTTTGAATCCTTCTTCTAACGACACATTTGTCGAAGTCAACTAGATCTATTAGTCGTTTTGGAACGCTATGCTTTTGACCTGGAGTTCCAAAGATGTGCTCTGATTTTCATTTTGTTTGCGTTCTTTAACAATTCTTTTTATTATTCTTTCTGACACTCCTTTGTCATCGGGCATGCACTTTGGCTTTTACAATCTTTTTGAAAAAATCTTCTGATCTAACCAGTTCTTTGCTTTTAGCTTCTTTCTTCATCTATGCGCATACGTTTAAAACATTTTCTCGGCTCTGACTATGCAATGTTTTGGATCCTAATTTGCAAAGTACACTGATGGCGTAATTCATTTATGCAGTCATCAATGTTTGACAAATTTGGTACACTCCCTCCTTATCACAAAACGCTATAGCACGATGCATAAAATAAAAATAATTAAAAGAAAGAGCAACTGTGAATTAGCAAGGACTGTGCCTAAGATGCAGACGACGTCACTACATCCCCCGTTCCCTCCCCACGTGTAGTACGTGATTTCATTCAGCAGAATTATATCAGCTGACGAAAAAAAAAAAAACAAGACCAAGAACGGTGATATCATTCAGTACTTTCCTGGAATGCAGTGACCAGTGTTAACAAAGAGGGACCAAGCGGGATAACTCAGACCGTTTCGTCTGTGGCCCCCATTCGGGAGGCCCGTGTTCGATTCCCGTGGCCAACCTATCTGATCCATTGTTTTTTCTCGGAGGTCTTCCCGGATCATCAGGCGAATGCTGGGTAGGTTAATTACATCCTCCGAATTTCTTGTCCCTCCATTTCATCTCCATTATCATTTCTTGTCATCAGTCTTCCGGTGGTCTCTTTCAGAGTAGAAGTGTCGGTGGGTGTCTCGGCACCTTGGTCGGCCGCCCTCTGTCTCCTCTCACCTCATCCTCCCTCACTTGGGGCTTAGTTAGAATAAACCATAGGTTTCGGTGCCAAACCCCTCCGAAGTAATTCTAATCCTAACAAAGAGGGGATGGCGGTGGTGAAAGTTATACTGCAGAACCTCTGTTTGCAGAATATTTTTATCTCAACTTTCCGAACAAGAAAAAAATAAAACTATTGTCCGGCCGCTCTATCTCCGGCTCTGACATTTAGTGGCTGCGGGAGGTGGAGGGGGAAGGTTAATAGTACCAACATATAATACCGAGTAACTGAAAACATATGGTCAGAATTATCTTTATAATGAGAGTATAGGATTATATTAGCTTAAACATTGAAATCCAACTTGTAATTTCTTTATCGTGCAATATATTCTTTACAACATCACTCTATTCGGATATTTCGTTCACACCTTTCACGCACACCAACTGCTTCTGTTGGTGGTAATGGGAGTCTGTACATCCGGTGTCGTGGTCAGGAGCTTAAAACTGTCTGCTAGCGCCAATCAGCGTTGTCGCTGCTAGGCGTGGCTTGCAAATACAGCACCGTGTTGCTGCTGCAATTTTGTGTGGACCACGTGGCTTTTAGTTGCTTTTGGATCCCGCGCTGGTGGTTTGTTTAATTTTTTGTGTGTGCGTGAATTCCGATTTGTAGCGTCTGTAAGTCTTATTATTATCACTATTATAGTAATATGGCTACTGGTTTGTCAGAATTTAAGAAAAAATCGGCTCTTATAAGAGCCAAAGCCGTGAATTTATATTCAAGGCTACGTGAGTACTTCGAGAAGGAGCGGGACAATGGTGGACCTCTACTACCTGTTACCAAGGTGATGGACAGAGTTTGTAACGCCTTGAAGGGGGGAAGAATGTGACCAAGGAAAAGTGCCAGCTGATTTAAGTTCGCCGTCTGCAGTTCTGCGTACACCAGGAAAGCAAAGGCAACGAGGTAGCCTTAAAGCTTCACTTGCTGCTTTTCAAAATGATGCTATAAGGCGACATGTATACCAATATTATATGAGAAAGGAATTTCCCACTCGTGCGAAGTAGCTTTTTGTTATTTCTTTTCCAGTAAATGGTATATTGTCTCCATATGCAACTATTCTGGGATCATGCATATACACATTGTCCACGTACATTTACGAAGTTACGATCTGCAAATGCGTGAAATATTTAAAATACAGATGTTCCTCTGCTTGAAATTCACGCTAAAGAACTGGCAAAAACGCGCTTCCCCCTCTCGAGAACTGTCAGAGCCGGAGATAGAGCGGCCGGACAGTACAAAATAAAATAATTACAATATATTTTAAAGGGGACATACTTTTACCTGCATTAAATTCGAATCCACGGTATTTCGGAACGTGCCATTTTGGGCTTCTACTGTATGCGATAAAATTTTCAAAACCCGTAGCTTAGTCGGTAAAGCACCTGCCTGCCGAGTTAGGGATCCCGGGTTCGTTTCCTGGCGGTGAGGGTGCGATTTTACTCAGACCAAGATAATTCCTCATGTTCCCCAGAGTCTGGAAGTATGAATGCGAGTAGGAACGTGTGTGTAATCTAATGATTAAAACCCAACGAATACAAGTTTAACACCTTCGATATGTTCCAAAGGAAAACGACCGCCGATATGACCATTGGAGTTAAACAAATTTGCAAACAATGGTTTGTAGATAAATGAGCCGGTAAATAAATTATTGCTGCAATACTAATTCAATCGGATCATTCATTCAAAACTTAATGCGTTGCACTCACATGACTTTCTCTGCTCCCTCTTATACAAACTCTTCTTAAAATAGTTATCCTTCTATCTACTTCATGTTAATAAAGATAAACATTTGTAGAAATTGCTTTATTGCACATTTTCTTGTAGGTGCAATGAAAATAGGGGAATACATTAGACTTTAAACATTAGTAAAATATTTTGAGAGCTAGTCATTTCGTATGGCTTTAAAATTCTGTTCTCTTTGCAGGCCAAGAGAATAAAACAATGAATAACGACTTCCTGTTAGAGGAAAATATAAGTATCTGAAAATTCAAACCAATAACAAGGAATATCTCGGAAATGATAGGCTCCATAAAAATTTTATTTAACATAAATTGTGTTAATCCTTTCATGGAAGTGTTGAGAACAGTGTTGTTGTATAAATTAAATTAATTAGGAGTCGATTAATCATACAAAACAACACTTACTTTTAAATTTTCCCGGAACCGGTTTCTGAGGCCTTCCCTCTATCTTCAGCCGGACATCGACTTGTTCTCATTGGTGTAGCTGGCAATATTTTGTCATCGGTCTCCTCTGGTGGCGGTTCGAGGAACTTGCTGAACAAATCTTTCTGGGGGATGTCGAAATTGAATACTTTGTTCCTATTTTTTGAAATAAAGATTTGTTCCCATGTGAACAGTTCTTCTTTTCCTGTTGTATGTTTTAGTAATTTTGGTTCTGGATTTATGTTGTGGTTTTTTTCCCAAAAATGCGTGGCAACTGCTGATTTTTCTAATTGTTTGTATTTTATGTTCCTAAAGTGTTCCTTTGCTCTTGTTTCTAAATTTCTTTTGGTTTTTTCCAATATAAATTTGACTACAGTCACAGCATTCAATTTGATATATACCAGATTTTTTGTTAGATGGAATGGTATCTTCGATGTTTGAGCAAATTATGTTTTTTAAGGAGTAATGGTTCACTGGAGCTAGTTGAATGTTTCGTTTTTTGTTTTGTTTCCATGGGCCTTTGATAAATTCAAAAAAGTCTTCAAAAAACAAAACATTCAACTAGCTCCAGTGAACCATTACTCCTTAAAAAACCTAATTTGCTCAAACATCAAAGATGCCATTCCATCTAACAAAAAATCTGGTATATATCAAATTGAATGCTGTGACTGTAGTCAAATTTATATTGGAAAAACCAAAAGAAATTTAGAAACAAGAGCAAAGGAACACTTTAGGAACATAAAATACAAACAATTAGAAAAATCAGCAGTTGCCACGCATTTTTGGAAAAAAAACCACAACATAAATCCAGAACCAAAATTACTAAAACATACAACAGGAAAAGAAGAGCTGTCCACATGGGAACAAATCTTTATTTCAAAAAATAGGAACAAAGTATTCAATTTCGACATCCCCCAGAAAGATTTGTTTAGCAAGTACCTCGAACCGCCACCAGAGGAGACCGATGACAAAATATTGCCAGCTACACCAATGAGAACAAGTCGATGTCCGGCTGAAGATAGAGGGAAGGCCTCAGAAACCGGTTCCGGGAAAATTTAAAAGTAAGTGTTGTTTTGTATGATTAATCGACTCCTAATTAATTTAATAAATTGTGTTATTTACCAGATCTACAATTTTTTTTTGCATAATAAGATTTTGTTCATTTTTTATACAGTGCGATCCATATAAACCTGAACCATTTCATTCCATGCCATAATTTCCCTTTGAAAGCTCGTAGAATGCATACATTTGTTTTAATGATCTCAGTGGCTCTGGGAGAATTGGTAACACTGACAAATGTTGACAGCTGACGGTCTTAAAGTGCAGTCATAACAGCAACATGCAGTACTCACTACGAGAGCGTGTTTACATTTTGAAAACATATTACAATACCAATAACAACAACACAGATAGTATGCTTAAGTATGCATAGATATGCAAGGCCATCACGAAATGTATTGAATTTATGTTCTATATGTCTAAATGTATGTGTTATGTTGTAAATAGCCTATAAAAACGAGTTTAAATGGAAAACGATAAATGACTTTAAACATTTATGATACTTTTTTCTTACTGCACTGTAGCAATTTTAGGTGTTTATTCTATTTTTTGCCTTTTTGATTGTTATAAATGTATACATATCCGATCCATGATCATCACTATCCAGTGCCCATATATGAACTTTCTAGACATAGATTGTTGAGAAGAAGTCTATACTGACCTTGTTGACAAATAGCTGCAAGTACAAGAGTGCAGACGTCCTGCCATGTAGCATTGTTCATCTCCTTCTCTACATTTCTGTGTACCGTTAAAAAGAGCTGTAAAGCAAGCATAACCAGAGCCACAAGATATAGAACTGCACAACTCAACCAGACTCTTCGGTCGAAGGGCAGGGTGAAGATGTTGCTCACACTGGATAAACTTGGCTGTCGGAACATCACTGTAGCCCTGTCAATAATAGAACACAATGATGGATAGAGTCAACATGAAAAATTCAATGCCATGGCCGGGATTTGAACCACGGATCTCCTGCTTTCCGTCCAGTCGCTCTTAACCTTTGAGCTACCATGGCCAACGTGCCGTCCTGACATTAAATTCTCCATTTGACTCATATATTTCCCCGGTAGACCACTAGGGGCTCTACCATCCGAGATACATCGTTTGTGGCGACTTACTATTGTAAGTACTTGAGTCCCAGGCTTCATCATTTAACTTTTATTATTTTAGTTAATTGATGGAAATTAATCATTTCTCCACACTAGCCGTACATAGGCTAAGATTTTTGATGGCTAGTGTGGAGAAATGATTAATTTCCATCAATTAACTAAAATAATAAAAGTTAAATGATGAAGCCTGGGACTCAAGTACTTACAATAGTAGGCCGCCATAAACGGTGTATCTCGGATGCGAGAGCCCCTAGTGGTCTACCGGGGAAATATATGAGTCAAATGGAGAATTTAATGTCAGGACGGCACGTTGGTCATGGTAGCTCAAAGGTTAAGAGCGACTGGACGGAAACCAGGAGATACGTGGTTCAAATCCCGGCCATGGCATTGAATTTTTCATGTTGACTCTATCCTATGTACGGCTAGTGTAAAGAAATGATTAATTTCCATCAATTAACTAGAACACAATGACGTTTTATTTTGAAATTTATGGAAAAAGTAATAGGTTACAGATTCGGATCATAATAAACCTTACTATAATATATAGGTTTATGCAATGGTGGTTCATGTCATTCACTGCGACCTAGGTATACCATGTCCAACAAAAGAATGAAGTACCTATACAGAACACTGGTTTGTATCACTCCGCGTCAGGAATGACAGTACTGTTACCGCTTCGTTAAGGAAAATATTAATATGTTTTAATAACATGAATATGCATTTTCAACACAAAAAACACATATTTATTAAAGCCAACCACTTAATCGTTTCGCTATGTATAATATTAATATAAAATTTCGACACTAAAATCACATTTTTCGAGCTAAGTATCACGCAGCACACTGTTAATATCCAATGAAAATTAACTGCTACTTACGTGAATTGCATTCTTCGAATGTGAGCTAGAAATTGATTCGAATTGCCAGCAATTCAGCCTTAACATGACCCTCGTGGAAAACTATATTTTTACTCTGTAGCCATGTTAGATCGTCACTTTTTTCCAAGATTTGTTTGGTATGCGTTCTAACCTCACTCTGTGGTAGGGGGCATTGTCCATCACAACGCTATTCGGTTGTAATTTGGGGAGAATCTTTACAAACCAGGATTTGAAAACGTCGCCATTCATTTTTTTCTGATAGTCTCCCGTTGTTTTGGAGACGAACACAAGCTCGCCACTCTCGACAAAGCCATCATCACTTCCTATGTGCAAAACTATAAGACGCTTATCCATCCCCATAGTATTTATAAGTCTCACACTTAAACCAAATCAGAATGCATGATTTTTTTCTTTGTTTCACTGTGGTGTCAGGCCATACTTTGCCTGTCGCGCGTCCCTCGTTTACCCACGTCTCGTCTAAATAATAAACTTTCCACGTTTTACGGAGTTCCTTTATTTTGCGGAGAAAATCTCATCGCCATAAAATACCATCTCTGTCCACAATAACACTCTTGTCTTTTTCTGTTTACAAATTCGAAACAAATTTCCAGGCAGCAGTTTTTGAAGAGAAGTCTGAAAGCTCAGGATCAAGAGTTAACAGCCAACATCAGTTTAAAGTGGGAGGTTCATTGTTAACAAAGAATTGATGAACTTTTCGGCGGATTGCTGATCTCACAAACCCATCACACATCCAACACTGATCTGGCACGTGGTATCTTCTTGCCGGGAGCTGAAACTTCACCGAATGTGGCTTTCTCCTTGCGTGCACTATAAATACTGGAAACACACACACCGGTAAACTCAGATGTTAACTTCACCACTTCATCGATAGCAAGTTCTAGAAATTGTTAAATACATTCAATATTATTATCCTATCACCACTTCGTAAAGGCTTTCCGCGCGCATGTTTAACAGTACTCGCAGGTCCCGAATTGATT
The DNA here is from genome assembly GCA_030765055.1 of Mantis religiosa. Classification (NCBI taxonomy): domain Eukaryota; kingdom Metazoa; phylum Arthropoda; class Insecta; order Mantodea; family Mantidae; genus Mantis; species Mantis religiosa. The sequence goes on from CM060957.1 coordinate 45,398,148, forward strand.
CACAACTGGATACGCCTCTCAGCTTCAATATGCACGCGCAGCATGATTTACTTTAATTACAAACAACTTAACTATCTATTAGTATGAGTTTTTATAGTTGAAATATGCTTAGTACTCACTTGTGCACTAGCAAAACGAACTCAAGACTCCACACCTCAGTAGCAGTACTTTTTCAAGGGACTATTTACACGGCGGAAGCATCATGAAAATTGTGAAGAAGGCGCGCTACGATCAACGGTCACGTGGTTTAATTTACATCTACTTTATTCTCCCGCCGTAAGCAGCATAGATCTAATGTAGGTACTACTGCTAGGCTCCAAGCTCTGTGTGTTTGCGGGAAGAGGAGTGGGGCGAAGAGGCGAGTAAGCTGGCAATGTTTGCATAAACAGAAACCATCACTTGAGATACTTATTTTTACTTACATGAGCATCATGGAAAGCCGTCACTTCTAAACATTTGTTTGTTGTAAGTGCCAAAGTATTGTAAATTATTGTGGATGAGGGTTCATCAGAGGCCTTTGGTAAACGAAATCTTGTAGTCCATGTGAGGCTCGTCAGTTGGAATATAATAGAAAAATATCAGGGAATCCAAGCAAAATTATTCCTTAAATATCCCACTCAAGCAAGTAACATACACATGCGCCAACGTTGTCATATCGGGTGACGAATAAGATGATGTTCAAATGAGTCCAGTGTACACAGAGCTTAGAGTTACCAGACATTCATCTTTCAGGATAAGGGAAAACCTCCAATGTTAAGTCATATCGGACGATCAATGAAATGATGGTCAAATGAGTCTAGTGTACATAGAGCTTAGAGTTACCAGACATTCATATTTCAGGATAAGGGAAAACCTCCAACGTTAAGTCATATCTGGCGATGAATGAAATGATGTTCAAATGAGGATTTGGACTCATTTGAGCATAATTTCCCCATTTCATTTATCGTTGGAGGACGCACATTTTACATATATTTAAACACATATATAAACCATCTAATTTCGTTCTTCTTAGTGCTGTCTTTTCATCTTGCCATTTGCAATTTTAGATTTTTTGGCGCACATATTTGTGTACTTCATTTGGTGTATTCAAATACGCAATTGAGAAATAGTCTTTAATGTTTAAGTTTCTCTTCAGTGTAAATAGAAACGAGTATCTGTATGGCAAAAAGAGTCTGGTTACTTTTTAACCAGCGCACTAGTCTCAGATTATGCGAAGAGTAAAATTCTTAGACAAAATATGAAGCGTTCATCTATTCTGATTCGAACTTTACAAGCATTAAAGATCTTAATACTTGTTTCTAGGGCCAGTTAATCTATTTATCAAGTCTTAACTTCAACCTAGAGCTCTATAGCCATAGGACAAAATTTCAATAGCATAATGAAGTTCTGCTAAAGCCAGAGTTTGTGCTACCTGAGAGGAAAAGTGTCAGCGCAGTATTCTGCTATAGCAAAGCGATCCAGCCGGATAAATATCCCTGTAGATGGAAATTCTATCTCTTCTCGTTCCATATACCCCATCATACCGTTGAAAGAGCCATTGATGAGCCAGCCATAGTTGTCTAGCTGATATGTCACCTCAAAACTACAGGAGAAGCAAAGAAAGTTCATATTAGTAATGCTTTTACCAGAACATCTTAAGTACGTAAAACTAGTATTTAATCTAAGAAAGGAATAAAGGTTAAACAGATTAAAACAATTCCATAGTAAGGATTTGAATCACGTATCTAACCAACTGAGCTAATATAGCAACATGCCAGTGCATTCAATTTCCTTCCCTGACTCTCAAATTTACTGGTGAAGTTACTGTATAATTTATATATAATTATGTGTAACTGATTGTCTCATAGTCTGCATGTAAAATAATTCACAGTAGAAAAAGGAAGCCATGAAAATCTATTGCGCAAATAGTTGTGTTCTATTTTCTCAAAAAATTAATGAACAATTTAAATAAGTTCAGAAGTTTGAGATATAATGTTTTAGTAAATTAAATTTTTCTCTGTTCTCATTCAGTTTTGAGGAATTGAAAGATATACAGATTTTGAACCTGCAGTTCTGCAGTTCTAGTTATAATTACGCGTAGTTTATAAGTAGGAAGCTATTTTTCTTGCAACATTTATTACCAAATTATACGAAATTTTACATCCATATTTTTTCACATTTTAAATATATTTTTTTCTGCGCGGGCTGTTCAATAAAGGATGATCACAATTTTTTTGACAAAGTACCTTTACTCGTCCTCATAATTTTAATGGTACTTATCAAAATAGTCTCCCATGAATGCGATGCACTTGTCCCAGCGTTTCTGCCAGTTTTCAAAGACACGCTGGAAACCAATTTTGAGAGATCCTTCAAAATCGCCCCCACAGCCTTCACCACTTCTTTTGATGATCGATAATGCCTCCCACGAAGGCGTTTCTTCAAGTTAGAAGAAACTTACATGGGACTAAATCCGGACTATAGGGAGGGTGAGAGATGCACTTCACGTTGATTTTTGCAACAACATTGGCTATATGCAGCCGCGCATTATCGTGGTGCAGCATCCAGCCTTCTTCGCGTAAATGTGGTCTTTTGCGCCTGATATGGACTTGCAATGTTTTCAGGACATCCGTGTAGTATTGTCCAGTTACTGATGTGTGTGCAGGTACAACATGCCGATAAACCATTCCATGAATATCAAAGAATGAGATGACCATAACTTTTCCAGCAGAAGCAACCACGTCTGCTTTTTTGGGGGTTGGTGATGAAGGAGATTTCCACACTGAGCTTTGTTGTTTGCTCTCAGGATCAAAATGATGTAGCCAAGTTTCATCAGCAGTGATTACGTTTGGAAGAGACTCTGGATCTTCCTCTAACATCAACTTTAACTGCATGTTACCTCCATTGCAGCGATAGGCAATACTGAATGTCTGAACTTGCCTGGTTCTCACAGGTGGGAACCAGGTATACCCACAATGAAGCTACTACGACATGTTTTTTTCCACATTAAGCTAACAGAATATAATAAGACTGAATTTTAGTGCGAAAAATTATGACCATAAAAATTATGATCATTCTTTATTGAACAGCCCTCGTATTATTTTATCCTATTGCACCTTTCACCTGGTGGAGTGTTAGCCACACTAGATCTCTGTATTCTTTATTGAACAGCCCTCGTATTATTTTATCCTATTGTACCTTTCACCTGGTGGAGTGTTAGCCACACTAGATCTCTGTATTCTTTATTGAACAGCCCTCGTATATTTAACATTTAAAGCTTTTAAATTTCAATCTTTTATTTGTTACCAGTTCTTAACAGCAAATACTGGCTTTTAAGAACAACTGACCAATGTTTCAGTAGCCTGGGTCCTCAAAATGTATATTGTATGATTAAAGCAATTCCAGTTCTCATAATTTGTATAATTCTGGTGGAACAATAAGTGGCAAGGGAAGTCTTGTGAGAGTTACAGGCTGTAGCACTACATTGTGTTCTATATTTACTGTTAAATACAAAGTTGGAATCAAATAAGTATCTAATTTATACTTACGTAAAGTTCATTTGTTCAGCCAAAAAGTGATAAATAGGCCAGTGTATTTTCGACCATTTATCTATATGTCTGTAGCGTAAATCATACCAACCAGTCCATGATTCAGGGAACAGTATCTGTGAAAAAGGAAGGAAAAGAACTGTGGAAACGATCGCCTTGAATTCATATCCTTAGCTACGGAATTAAACACTGACTTAATCTAAGGAATATTTGAATATAATGAGATACAAATGTTGTTTAGTCAACAGGTAGAGAATAGATCACTAATAATCTATGTTTCAATGTAAAGAATTTAGGAAAGGGAGAGGTATTTTTAAGTTTGCTAGCACTGTGGTGTAGTGACTCCATCCGCTATTGAACCGTGTAACTTCTCCACTCTGCTGGTACTAAAGTATTAAAATTGAAATATTACTGAGTAGCTTAAAAATAACGTTTAAAAGCGAATTATTACAGTGACGTAAATACATAGAAGAGAAGGTGAGATTACGGAATATGGTGGTAATATGGAATCCATGTCTAGCGGTTGTGGTATTTGAGCGACGCCACTCTGATGTCCGTTAAACTACAGCTGACAGTGCTAGTAGACGCTTGTATGACAACAAGGAGGAGAGAGGAGAGGTTTTCGTGTTAAGGGTGTTACAAAAACTTCGAAAGTGCAAGGTAACTGAATAACATGCCAGTGTACCTTTATAGAGCAGATACAACATATGTCAAACTCAAAGCGCTATATGAAAGCTTAAATTCAAATATGGCGATGGTGGTAATATGGAATGACGAATATGGAAAAACGAATTTGCCAACAAAAGTTCTGCTATTCAGCAAGACCGTTCAGAAGACCGGAATCAAAGAACCTACTTCAGTGCAAAATGAGGTAGCTTCACCCCTCCATCTCTCTCCTGTGCCAGTAAGCAAGTAGGCTGCTCCCAGATGAGGCGGAAAATCTAGATCAGCAGCTGTGATTTCATCCTCTTTTTATAAAAAGTACTTTAGTCATTGCTAGAAAATCATCCTTCGACATTAGCAGGGAAGTCAGAAACTAAACCAAAATAAAAAAGGAATAAGTCCATTAAAGGAAAGAAAAGTAACCGACCAAACCTCGCCCCCAAAAGGGGGGTGATTTTGAAGGATCTCTAACAAAATGGTTTCCAGCATGTCTTTGAAGACTGGCAGAAACGCTGGGAGAAGAGCATCGCATTCAGGGGAGACTATTTTGAGAAGGACCATCAAAATTATAAGAATGAGTGAAGGTACGTTGTCAAAAAAAATGTGATAATTCTTTATTGAACAGCCCTCGTATAATTCTGTGGTAATTCAAAATATTCGAAAATTAGATTTGTCGCGGTATATACGTGTATGATATAGGGTGTTCCATGTTTGTTAGCTTTGAAGCAAGATTTCAGAACAAAATAAAATTTCGCTTATATTCAATACGATCTCGTAAATAAGTAAAAAGAAACTAGTCTCTATTGGATGATGACTGTTGATCCTTACCACTGTTGCTGTTTTAAAGTGTGTCCCATGTAAATTGTTCCGCCGTTGTATGGTGTCAGCTCTATTCAAAAGAAGAAGATTTACGTTTCCATCTTCGGACCTGTTGACGAATCCTGCAAGAGAGACGTTCAAGGGGCTGGTTGTGTTCACCTTGTAGACGTCAAGGAGAAGGTAGCTTTCTTCTGAATTTTCACTCTGAAAACAAAAGGTTAGTTACAATGAGATAAATTCATACATCTGATGTAAACTGAAGCTGCTAAGATAAATTTAGTTCACGGAATTCAAAAGTTAACAAAGAATGATGTCTAAACGTTGTACGGCATTCTCTCCAATACCGAGCGAGTAACGGGGCGGTAGTGCGTGTATCTCGCATTCAGGAGGTCTTGGGTTCGAATCCCGAGGCCGACCTTTCTGTCCCATAGCACTGGGCAACAATGAAAATGTTTCGGTCTTAAAAATAGGTAATTTACATGTATTTCCATCTGCTAAATTAAAAAATCAACGTAAGAATCATAGATCAGCTCTTGTTTTGAAGATAAAGAGACATTTCATTTTTTAGAGTGAAGATTTTAAATTTGGGGGAAGCTTTTTGGGAGTTGGTACACCTGTCAAATAACAAAACACAATCAGAGAGAAATTTTGGAAATTAAGTGATACACTTAAATAAAAAATTAAATCAAATCAAATCTGTATATCTAATACCCCGGTTCCTGGAATCTATTACCAGAGCGCATTATGCAAACTTCATTTTAACTTTATTAATTTTTAAATTAAATTACACAAAACAATTTAAAAGTTTTGCAGATAAAATCTACTTGCTACATTAACGAACTAACTAAACCTACTGGATTCCAGTAATCTTCCAAATCTACTCATCGAATTTATCTAAAACAGACTTTTTTCTACTTTACTTCTACACCAACTATATAAATTAAATCTACATTTCTACTACAGCTTTAATTGTTATAACAAGCTACGAAAGACTGTTCCCTACAATTTTAAAATTTCCTCTTCTGCAACTGGTATCCAAAGCTTCCTCCTACTGGTACCCATCTCCTAAAGGGACTGACAGTAGATGGAGCTGGTTCGTCAGTTCCAGATATCCGGGTTGTCATCCTTCCTCTTCTGCATACTCAGTGTGTCTGTCCGCTCTGATACTCTCCATATATCTCCTCTGGCTCTTCTGGAATTCCGCTTCTTCCTATGGCTTCTGATCTTTCCGATATATATAACTGGCGTCTTCTATTTGTCGGTTGTACGTCTTAAATTAGGTCTTCAAGTCTGGCAACCTGTATCTTCAGTTTCTCTTGGTTCTATTTCCCTCCGACGATCTCATAAGTTATATTCTTTTCTCGTAGATTGAAATGTTCCTACATTTCTTTCTTAAAGTCTTTTTTCGACGGTCATATATTCCACTAATGCCTAAATGTACATAATCTTCTGCTTCTCTTAAGATGTTCCATAAACATTTTCCTTGAAGTTACCTTCGACCGTCTTCTACTAGTTCACTATATTTATTGCACTCAAAAATAATATGTTCAGGCAAATATAAACAGTTACATTGCTCACATAAATATGAGTTATTCTTCCCTATTCTTTTTAAATATACATTATATGGGCCATGTCCTGTAACTAAGTGAAAAAGTCATTTTCTTGGTTTTATATGTTCCAATTTTAGCCACTCATTAATATCCGGAAATAAATCACGTACTCTTTTTCCTACGTGTACATTATCCCACGCTTCTTGTCATTCCTATAATAAATAATTTTTCACTTTTTACACTTACAGAGTCATCAGATAAAGGGGCCGCGCTCTTTATGGATATCTCGTCTCGGGCTCACACCACTCGCTTGCTGAGAATTTTTTTAATAATTTTTTTATTGATCGATCAGCAGTACAATGCTTTACAGATCAGAGTGAAAAGAAGGTTACAGTACAATAAGAACAATAACACTCAGGGGTAGGCTAACAGGCCGCCCCTAACTACATTAAGTTAGAACTCCAATAATACTCTGAGAAATTATGTCAATATTGAAGATGTAAGACAGACAGCAAGCACTAGAATCACTCGAGTCAGATGTATCACTTAGAAGCAGGTCCTGTGGTAGTCTCCTCTTCAAGCGTGAGGGCTGGCGCGTGCGGACGCTGATGTTATAATGCACAGCTCCTAGAACTTCTTGCAGCGTGGAAAAGAAACGACGGGAGATCCTGCAAATGTAGTCGTGATCTAGGTAACAGTCCTAGTTCGTGATGGAGCGTTGGTAGCGATGCGCTTGAAGCGATTCTGTATAACCTGAGGACGACGCAGATGACATGTGAGTGCGGCCCGCACACTTGGCAGGCACATGTAATAAGCGGACGAACGAGTGATTTGTAGAGTAACAATGAAGACTGTAGGCTGAGGCTGGAACGGCGATGCAACAAAGGTGAGAGTTTTGAAAGTCGCCCGGAGGCCAGTGATATAAGACAATCGATATGAGCACGCCAGGTCAGTCGAGAGCCCAAAAGCACTCCAAGGTATGCTGAGAATCTAGCCCCGCTAATGCGTCATATGTGACGTGACCTCTGATTCGTGCTTCATATGTCAAAAGAAGGCATTAGCGAGCGTTCTTTGGTGGTTAAGTCGTATGTTAGACCAGTCATGATCCATGTGCTAAAGAACAAAGGGTTTTTATTTCTTGCAACTTAAAAACACATATCTTCGTGTCTGTTTGTGCTTAGTAAGTTTTATTTTGGAACAATTTGAGATACAGAGTGTATACATTTAATTCCTAAAATATTAAAAACTGTAAAATAATACACGGGAAGAAATAAGAAATACAACTCAGAAGAAGTGCAATATGTTTACGGTAATTTGTCAAGACGCTACAGTGTTTTGTGTTCGAGTAGGAGAATATTTCCACCTTCTTTGTAAAGGTAAGGAACATTCATTACTGTAATTTGCGTAATAATAATAGTTCTAGTTGACCATGTCTGTTTACCCTATTTATTTCGATGCAGAAAACGGCCTGTATGAGGAAACAGTGGCAATAGGAAGACGCCATGTGGCACCGTTAAAAGTCGGACTGCAATGTATTCAACTGAATTTTCTATTCTTCTGGAGGCTGGCTACTTGTAGTCCAAATTCGTAAACTTAATTTCATCGTTCCCTGTTTTTCCTGGCCTTGCATATGACAGATTTTTAGATTAGATCAGTATATAGCCATAATTATCGTATTATTCTGCAGAATAAATATTAGTCTATTAATGTAAATTGCTTTCAATTCTTACTGTCATTGTGTATTGGGGTTTACGTCGCGATAGCAAAATAATTTATGTTACATTTAATTGCCCTATATCACTACGAAATTATACCTGGAATATTTTACTAGAAAAGTATCGATCTTTACATGAGAATAATTCGGCATGTGTACGTATTGACGACAGCAAATAACTGTCATTGCAAATTAGACTAGAGAAACTGTTTTGTGAGAAAGTTCCACATGAAAGCTAATTAATGTTGCAACTGATTGTATTCGTCCTATCATAGCACATAGAATATAACAAGCACAATCAGAAAAATATAGATAAGAAACCAACAATAGCTATTTCCTTACACCAGTTAATATCTAGATTTAAAAATAAAACACAATTTGAGTTCATGTATTGCTTAGTTAGCGAACAGCTCTACGTTATTTAAAATCATGTCCCATTTGATGTCAAACAAGTATTGGTCTAGTATACAAGATCCCAGGTATGATGCCTCGCTGACACACACACCCCTTCCCTTTTCTTATGCAGTTGTTTCATCCATTGTTGACAGTTCCATCTGTTTTCAAAGCCGTTAACAGTTATACAATATGGGCCGAAAACGTCGTGAAAAAACAAAAGAAGAGACCATTTTTAACATGTGCTGAGATTTTCTGTTTTCCAACGGTTCTGTCATTGAATGTTATTGTATGGGGTTTAACTGTATAAAAATGCTATAAAAAGGTAATGGACAAATTTTAGACCTATGTTCATATAACATTTGTTTTTATCCTGTATCCACAAGAAAGGTTTTCTCAAAATTTTCG
>CM060957.1:45412218-45572837 GCA_030765055.1 Mantis religiosa
TATAAGTTACTAGAGTGCCAGTACGTTACTGATAATTATGATACCACTCGACTGCACAACACACGAAAATGAGATGTGTTTGAACAATCCCTCTGGCGCAATGGTGATGACTTAACTTTCAAGTGAAATAGTAAACGAGTTTGAGTCTCACTTTTTATGGCTTTTCAATATTTTTACTCTTGTAAACATGTATGCATTTTACGGTGTAATTTCACCTTGTCAGTGCAGTTAATTAAAATTTTTTCTAACAAAAGTTGAATCGTGCTGAACACTTTTCCCATTATGTACGTCTAAATGGGAGGTGTTTTAAAGCCTGAACGAACTTGCATAAAATAAAAAGTAAATGCAACTCTTTACGTCACGTTTAAAGGAACTGCTCGAAATGGCAGTGCGTATTCAATGCAATGCAATCATAGATCAAACCTATATCTACACTACAAATCCTTGTAGTCCAAGACAATTTTCAAGAAAAATAGTTCATAAGGTGTACGTTTCGTAAGCTGAGCCAGGCTGCAGATAAATAGGTTACGACTGATAACGCTGTTATGTTTTACGTCATTCTGTATGCGGACTACTTCTATCCTATTGTAATGTCTCAACCTATACTGGTAGCCAAACTAGAATGTGATTGACAGTAAGCACATGGAAAAAACGCTGTAAATAAACGGGAGGGGATGAGTACGTCATAACGATTGTCATAGTAACCATTAGAAGGACCAATTAGAGTTGAGACGTTTCCATGACAATGTTAGACGCTAAATCTTCGTTGCCAATATTCTAACACGTGCTTAGCATGACCTTCAGGCGAGCGAGTTGCGCAAACGCTGCAGTAAACACAATACCTTGGTTTTTGTTTCTCTTCTGATAACGCTGCGTAAACAGAATACCTTCACGTATATGTTGCTGCTATTTTATATAAGGTTGCAACAGTTAGAGATCCTGTACTGGCAAGTTTCTTTGCATTTTGTGACAATTTCCCTTAGTTTACGTGTGTGTGAGTTCGTGTATCTGTGCGTGTGTTGTGATCATTTGCAATTGTGTTTTAATGGATGTTTAATTATGTCTAAAAATGGTGACAAGCCTAAACCTGAATGTGCTCGGGAAACAAATAAAACTATATTTGAAAAAGCTATTCCAATTAAAGGACAGGCACGGGAAATACGAGTAATAAGCTCTGTAATAGAATACTTCGAAGAGGAGAAATTGAAAGGAGAGCCTATTATTCCATTCTCTAAAGTACTTGGGATTTCACGTGCTGTAGGTATCAGTAAGAACAATATGGTTAAGATTGGGAAAGAAAAGTATTTTAAGGAAGAAAGTCAGACATCGGGATCTAAATTAGAAATTCCCGAAAAAGAAGTATGTAGGCGGCATTTCCCCACTTCAGTAAGCATCAAAATGTCACAGGTATGACTCTTATGTTACGATGATCTTTACTTTGATGTGATCTTGCACGTTCTAGCGTTTGCATGTAGATCCACGACTTTTCTATTGCCTTTGTGTATTGCATTATAAATAATAATAATAATAATAATAATAATAATAATAATAATAATAATAATAATAATAATAATAATAATAATAATAATAATAATAATAATAATAATAATAATAATAATAATAATAATAATAATAATAATAATAATAATAATAATAATAATAATAATAATAATAATAATAATAATAATAATAATAATAATAATAATAATAATAATAATAATAATAATAATAATAATAATAATAATAATAATAATAATAATAATAATAATAATAATAATAATAATAATAATAATAATAATAATAATAATAATAATAATAATAATAATAATAATAATAATAATAATAATAATAATAATAATAATAATAATAATAATAATAATAATAATAATAATAATAATAATAATAATAATAATAATAATAATAATAATAATAATAATAATAATAATAATAATAATAATAATAATAATAATAATAATAATAATAATAATAATAATAATAATAATAATAATAATAATAATAATAATAATAATAATAATAATAATAATAATAATAATAATAATAATAATAATAATAATAATAATAATAATAATAATAATAATAATAATAATAATAATAATAATAATAATAATAATAATAATAATAATAATAATAATAATAATAATAATAATAATAATAATAATAATAATAATAATAATAATAATAATAATAATAATAATAATAATAATAATAATAATAATAATAATAATAATAATAATAATAATAATAATAATAATAATAATAATAATAATAATAATAATAATAATAATAATAATAATAATAATAATAATTAATAATAATAATAATAATAAAAAATACCCATTGCAGTCGCAACTGAATCATCTTCACACGCGTAATCCTATTGCGCTCTCCACGTGGCAGCAATAAGCGGCAACGTCGCCTCTCTCTCCATACGAAATGTCAATCACTTTTTAGATTGCCGACCAGTATAGTTTAATCCTGCTGTAAACATCTGGATGGGAAGAGAGACAAAGACATTAAGACAGAAAGCGGTTAGGTTGTTGATTGGTTTAGTGAAGTTAATGGGCGTTTTCTTTTATTTGCTTGTGTACGATAAACCCCTCCTTTAAGTACAGTACTGTAAGTAGTTTTCTGATCACTGGTCTGCGAGAGCTAATTTCAGAGAGAGAAAAGTATGCAAATGTTTCGATTCTTATAAACATAATAGCTCCTCATTTTATCTTTCTGCTTCGCATACCATATAATAGATATATTCTGTATACCATGTACAGATTAGACAGAAGACAGGTGAAATTATACACACTATTAACTTATGTTAAATTAAGCTGCATTTTATTTAACAATTACTAAAGGACAGTGCTGTTTTATAATATTTTTGCATTCCTATACCAGGCAGCTCTCTTACAACGAGGCCTGTATCGAGATGAATGCTGATTAAGATGTTATTGTTTATAGTGTGGAGTTGCTTCAGATATTTATCACTGTATTTACATCTCGCGTAATACCTCACAAGCCCAAAAATCAGTAAGTTTTTCATCATGGAGCAGGCCTGTGCTTCAGTCGAAATGAAACACAATCGAGGCAAACCTTGAAAAAGTGGCGAGAGACGAATGATCGCGCATTGTTTTGCGGTGCTTGAAGAAAGAAACCAGGAATCGTCTATAAAAATTGAGAAAGAAACTGGTTATCTCCTTGGTATGTTAGAATGTAACAACAATCATCCGGAACTCTAAGAACACCGGAAAAATCGCATAAATGCACACAGCGCGTGGAGAAATACGACGATTTTACGAAAAGTGCTATACGCAGTAAAGTACATGATTATTTTTTTTTCAGAAATGAACCAACTCATAGATTTAATAAGTTAATGTATAACCCAACTCTATTTATTTATTATATAGAAGTGAGCACTGCTATATATACTGCTAGCATTGCAAAACTTACGTGCGTACATGTAGTGTCTAGCACGTGGGGAGTTGAGTCAGCTCCGCCTTGTTCACAGCAGGATTGAACTAGCGTGAGATAGGGTATAGCTCTGAACTGCGTGTAATCTTGACAACATTGATATGAGACTAACGATTGTCTCTCTGGGAGTCGAAGGATCTCCGTTGCAGTTTCTCAAACCGACTTCGTTTTTCAAGCGAGAAAATTCGTTTTGAATATGAATTATTCTTTATCTCCGCAGAGCGTGGAAGTATAAATATGGGAATGAATGTGGCTTTGATTGATGGTAAACAACATAGAATGTTAAATTAATATTAAAAAGGCCTACAGTTCAACGAATGTTACTCCACCACAAAGTGACCAAAGAAATTATACCGAGTTACAAAAATAAAACAATAATAACAAACAATAAATAAACATATAAAATAATTTATATTTGTCCTACGTAAAGGAAAACAAAACAGATAATTGGAACAGAGGTTTTATTTATGGATGCTGTTGAATTGGTATGGTTCTCAGCGACTCATTCCATGTATCTCAGAGGCCTATTTATGAGGCTTGAGGTTCTTTTAGGTGCCATAAATATGTGATATGCGACCAATCACTTTATGCAGTTGGTAAGCAACTGGCCTCCTCGGAGTTTCAGCCTTCCTACCGAGCGGTATGACGATTTTGTCTGTGGCCCACGTTCGATTCCCGTGGCTGACCTACCTGACCCATGGGCCTTTCCTGGCTCGCTAGGTGAATGCTGGGTAGGTTATTTACTTCCCCCGAATTTCCTGTACCTCCATTTCATCTCCATTTTCATTTCACAGAATCTCTCTTCTGGTGGTTTCTTTTAGGGTAGAAATGTTGGCGGGTGTATCAACATTGCATGGCGGGATGATATGCTCCTGGTAAACACTCCTTCCTCCGATAGGACGACCTCTGGTCTCCAAGCCTGGCCTCTGGACCTTTCGGGCCGTGGTAGGAGAGATACCCGTTGTCCTGGACCGCCGGGAGGTTTCCAACCGGTAAATTCTAGAGAGCCACCCTCTGGATTCTCGTGACTCCTTCGAGTCGACCGCCCTCTGTCTGCTCTCGCCTCACCCTCCCGAGGATGCCCCCTCTTGGGGCATAATCCCCTTTGTAAAATACAAGGGTTGTTCAATAAAGAGATATCACGATTTTTTTTTGGGGGGGGGCAACGTACATTTACTCATCCTCATAATTTTGATGGTCGTTCTCAAAATAGTCCCCCCTAAATGCGATGCACTTGTCTCATTGTTTCTGCCAGTTTTCAAAGACATGCTGGAAACCATTTTTTGAGAGATACTTCAAAATCACCTCCACAGCCTGCATCACTACTTCTGATGATGGATAATGCCTCCCACGAAGGCGTTTCTTCAAGTTAGGGAATAGAAAAAAGTCACATGGGGCTAAATCCGGACTACAGGGAGGGTGAGGGATGCACTTCACGTTGATTTTTGCAACAACATTGGCAATATGCAGCTGCGCATTATCATGGTGCAGCATCCAGCCTGCTTCAGGGAAATGTGGTCTTTTGCGCCTGATATGGACTTGCAATGTTTTCAGGGCATCACTGTAGTATTGTCCAGTTACTGATGTGTGTACAGGTTCCATGAATAAGAATAAGATGAAATTGACTTTCCCAGCAGAAGCAACAACTTTTGCTTCTTTGGGAGTTGGTGATGAAGGAGATTTCCACAATGAGTTTTGCTGTTTGCTCTCAGCATCAAAATGATGTAGCCAAGTTTCATCAGCAGTGATTACATTTGAAAGAAACTCCGGATCTTCCTCTAACATCAACTTTAACTGCATGTTACCTCCATTGCAGCGGTAGGCGATACTGAACATGTCTGAACTTGCCTGGTTCTCACAGGCGGGAACCAGGAGTATCAACAATGAAACTACTACGGCGTGTTTGTTTCACATTAAGCTAACAGAATATAATAAGATTGAATTTTAGTGCGAAAAATTATGACCGTAAAAAATTATGATCATTCTTTATTGAACAGCCCTCATATTATCTTATCCCATCGTGTCATCCACCTGGTGGAGTGTTAGCCATACTAATCTCTGTAGAGGTCGCATTGTTAGCCACACTAGATCTATGTACAGGTTGCATTGCTCGAGGCTTCCCCTGCGTTATCTACTCTTTACCCTTTTAATCAATCATGCTTAGTATTTGAACTCACCTGTTCCCCAACAAACAAAAGCTGTTACTAAAGAAACTCGTTTTCTCACATAAAACTGCTTTGCTGTTTCGATAGGTACATTAAAATCACAGAGGACACCACCTAATACAATTAGAAGAAATAGGAATCCAAAAATACAAATTGGACGTAAACCCATCCTGTTGTGTTCCTAAGCTGGAGACTTGAAGGACTTCTAACTTCCCTGTCACATTGCGTGCAAGATATGTCTGATTGTTTTGTAAATTGTATCATTCCTCAAAGCAATCAGTTGTTCAAATACGTAGAAAATTAGTGATCAAACAAAATATGTTGATCTTCCCAGGACAGGAGAACACAAAATATTACGAACAAATACGCTGTTAGGGAATAATTTAGGGTACATATACGTTATTCAAATATTTGCAGCAAACAATGTGATTACGTTTTAGGCTCATGAGACATATAGAGCAAAGCTTCAAATTTTTGTTGGGAAGAATAGCAACTCATTGTATTGCTTGAAACGAGCTTCAGAACTTATTGACTAATGAATTTACTAATCACTAAATTAGTGTTACAAAGTGAGCCAGGATAATATTTTAATGTCAAGGAAACTGATGCCAGAGCTTTTATGAAACATTACAAATATTTGTTTTGCTAATTAGCACTAATAACTATACTAGTATTTTAACAATACATTTTATTGTCTCTACCACTGACCAATAACAGAAATAGAGAATACGATATTGCATCTAAGCATTCCATACTGAAACTTTACCAAACCACAAGAAATATATCTCTTTTTGATTATGAACAGCATAATACAAACAAATCTACTGATTTAGGTACATTTACATAGCATTTTCTTGGTATTAACGTTTATTTTATTCCTATTTTGCTACGAGAGTGGTCTGAAAAGTTTCCGACATCAACATGAAGATGGCAGCACTCATAAATAAAAGCTAGTGATTTCGTTGTACATTTGTTGACAGTTACTCATAAAAGTTTCAGCCATTTTGGATGCTCAGTTATGTAACAGTCATATGAGTGAGTTGCTGTGAGTGTCTTTATGAAAATGAAAAAATCGAGTATCGAGCTATCACTAACATTTGTTTTTGAAAGACTTTACGCCTACGCAAATCAAAGATGAGCTGGATTCTGTGTATGGGGACTCTGCACCATCATTTACCACAGTGAAGTATTGGGCAGCAGAATTTAAACGTGGCCGTAAGAGCTTGGGAGACGATGAACGTTCGGGACGTCCAAAAGCTGCAACTACCGACGAAAACATCGCCAAAGTTCACCAAATAGTGCTAGATGACCACCGAATTAAAATGAGAGAGATAGCAGAGGCTATGAACATACAAAACAACGTGTTTTTCACATATTAAATCAACATTTAGACATGAGAAAGCTGACCTCGTTTTGGATGCCGCGTTTGCTCACGTTAGACCAAAAAATGGTTCGAATGAACATTTCCCAACACTTTAGGCGCAATAAATCCGAGGTTTGGCACTGATTAATCACTGTATATGAAAATGTGAAATGTGTAGTGTTTAACTCCCGCTTTTACTACATACGGCACCGCAGGCGGTGACACTGATGATACATGGGATGAAGATGGAGCACCGGTGGAATGAGATGGCGGGGAAACCAGAAGTCCCGGAGAAAACCCGCCCCAGTGCCGTGTTGTCCACCACGAATCTCACTTTGCGGTCGCCTGTAGATGAAACATGGATACACCATTATACGCCCGAAACCAAAATACAGTCCAAACAGTGGAGTACAAAGGGGAAACCTGTTAAAAAAAAAGCAAAATCTGTTTTTTTTTTTTTGGCTGGGCAAGTGATGGCGACTGTTTTTGGGGTAGTCATGGAGTTATTTTAATTGATTATCTTCAGAAAGGAAAACAATTACAGGAGCATACTACGCATCATTACTTGACAAGCTGAAGGCAGAACTTGCTTAAAAACGGCCACATTTGCAGAAAAAGAAAATCCTGTTTCACAACGCACCGTCTGACATCTCAGCGGTTGCAATGGCGAAAATCCACGAATTACGGTTTGAACTACTTAACCATCCGCCTTACTTACCTGATATAGCCCCAAGCGACTTCTTTTTGTTACCTCATCTGAAAATTGCGCTCGGAGGACAGAAATTTTCGTCAAATGAAGAGGCAATCACCTTCATGAACAATTATTTTGCAGAGAAATACACCGAGTATTATTTGGACGGGTTACAGAGATGGGAGCATCGCTGGGAAAAGTGTATAGAGCTAAAAGGAGACTATGTTGAAAAAGATCTGGAAAAACAATTGTCTTGTGTCTTTTATTAGGTCAGAAATTTTTCTGACCACTCATATATTCTCTGGTTGTAAGAGTTCATTAGACATTATATTCCAATACGCACATTGGTTTTACACGTGTTATCGATAAACACTTCCGTTTCCGTTTCCTGGTTTACTGGGAACCAAACTTAACTCCGTTCTCGTTTTGGTCGTCTTTTTCCGGTTTTCTGCAAAACAGGCCTATATCCACTCTCTACAACATTTATTTAGGCTGTTTAATCGAAACATTTATACCCTGGTTAGGTTGAAACGAACATACAACAATACCAAAAATCAAAGGGAGCGATGTCCACCTAAGACTCGGGTGTGTAAAGTAATCTTTTCATCAATCTTTGCTAATTATTATCACTGGGACTCCAGTTTTAGAATATTAGAAGGTTATTCAAGAATGGAAGGAACTGAAGTCCAACTTGAGGTTTACATTCTTCAAATTGACATGATTTGCGCATAGAATAACTTGAAGCGATTTTTAAGAATTTCTATGTCAGGATATAGCATGCATGAAATAAATATACGAGGGCTGTTTAATAAAGAACAATCATACCTTTTTACGTTCATAATTAATCACACTAAAATTCAATCTTATTATAATCTGTTAGCTTAATGTGAAACAAACACACCGTAGTAGTTTCATTGTTGGTACTCCTGGTTATACCACCTGTGAGGACCAGGCAAGTTCGGACATGTTCAGTATCGCCTACTGCTGCAATGGAGGTAACATGTGAGGAACAACATGCGGCTTTGAAATTCTGTTTTCGTCTCAACAAATATTCAGTTGAGGCCTATACAATGTTACAGGAGGTCTATGGAGAGTCTGTTCTTCCCTACAGCACAGCTAGAAGGTGGTTTAAAATGTTTAAAGAGGGAAGACAATCAATTTCAAAGGAAGGTGGACCCGGCGCTCCAATTACTGCTCTTACAGAAGAAAACATCAACACTGCTGCTGCCATTGTGAGAGATGATCGACGAATTACTTTAAGATCACTTTCTGAAATATTGAACATTTCATTGGGTGTCACCAATACGTTGCTTTATTTTTTAATACAGTTTAGTCCTCCAACGTTAAGTCATATCGGACGGTGAATGAACTGGGTGAAATGCTGCTCGAATGGGTCCAGGGTCCACGGAGCTTAGAGTTGCTCGAAATTTCTTTTAGGATAAGGGAAAACCCCTGATAAACCTTATCCAGGTAACTCACCTTGACCAAGATTCGAACTCGAGAGCTCTTGAACGTGAGGCAGACACGCTACCATCTACTCTACCGAGGCAGGCCATACGTTGCTGACAGAAACATTACACGTGAGATGTGTTTGTGCGCGATGGGTTCCAAGATTGTTGATTCCCGAACAAAAGGACATTCGCCTGCCGGTCTGGATGCAGTTAAAGTTGATGTTAGAGGAAGATCTGGAGATTCTTTCAAACGTAATCACTGCTGATGAAACTTGGCTACATCATTTTGATCCTGAGAGCAAACAGCAAAGCTCAGTGTGGAAATCTCTTTCATCACCAACCCCCCAAAAAGCAAAAGTGGTTGCCTCTGCTGGGAAAGTTATGGTCATCTCATTCTTTGATATTCATGGAATAGTTTATCAGTATGTTGTACCTACACACACATCAGTAACTGGACGATACTACAGTGATGTTCTGAAAACATTGCAGGTCCTTATCAGGCGCAAAAGACCATATTTCCGTGAAACAGGCTGGATGCAGCATCAAGATAGTGCGCGGCCGCATATTGCCAAAGTTGTTGCTGAATATCTTGCAAAAAACAACGTGAACTGCATCCCTCACCCTTTTTAGAGTCCAGATTTGGCCCCACGTGACTTTTTTTCTGTTCCCTAACTTGAAGAAACGCCTTCATGGGAGGCATTATCCATCATCAGAAGCAGTGGTGAAGGCTGCGGAGACGATTTTGAAGGATCTCTCAAAAAAGGGTTTAGCATGTCTTTGAAGAGTGGCAGAAACGCTGGGACAAGTGCATCGCATTAGGAGAGACTATTTTGAGAAAAACCTTCAAAATTATGAGGATGAGTAATGATACGTTGTCAAAAAAATGTGATCTTTCTTTATTGAACAGCCCTCGTAGTTTACGCTCCCTTTTATTGATTTATACTGATTGTCAGCGTTGTTTTTAGTTTAAATGACTATCAGATGAACATTTCTCTTGCCATAGTACTCGAAAACTGCAGCGTATTGTACCAGGTGAGGCAGCTGCCCTTATACTCGAGTTTTATGCAATCCGTATTTTATACTCCAACATGAAAGCATCGACCCCATTACGAGGTTCTACCCACGTATATAACATGGATGTTAAACACTCGATGAAATTAGTACGATACTAATATAGATGTTATCGCAACGCCTTTAATATATTCGTAATTAGACAGCGTTTTTTGTACGTCCCAAACGTTCATGACTCCCAAGCTCTTACAGCCACGTTTAAATTCAGCTGTCCAAAATTTCACTGTGGTAAATGATGGTGCAGATTCCCCATACATAGAATCCAACTCATCTTTGATTTGCGTAGGCATCTTGCCTTTAAAAACAAATATTTAATGACAGCTCATGGTTTAATGTTGACTATTTGAATTCCTTATTTCTAGCTGCGTGGTTTGTTGTCAGAAGAAGAAATTCTAGCTGTTACATAGAGTTCTCTTGAGATATTATATTAAATAGTGAGGAATTTTAATAAATTAATTATAGTTTTGAAGAACCACTCTTTTAGCTATAAAATCCACTAGTTCATTACCGATGTTAACATGACTGTCCCAGACGAGAACTGAATAGTAATCTTTAGCAAAAACTTAATGGTGGTGCATGAATCGATCTCTATTTGCTTGTAAAGAGCTTTTGAAATCAGTAAAAAGCACAGAGTATTAGATGATACATTTCCTTATAGCAATGGTTCGCAGGAGAAAAGGGAATTTGAAATCTCGAAAAAGTGCAAGTCAATTGGGCAATGTAATGCCGCACCAGTAAGTTGCTATGGTAATTCAATTGATACTTGTCCCCATTGCCTCCTGACACAAGGGATCAGGGATATGGGTGCCCCCCATTCTGTATATGTGTATAGTAAATATCCCGAAACATCCAGGAAAACAGAATAATGGAGAACCTTGATTTGAGAAACCGCACGAAAAGCCAAAAAATATTCCTGCCGCAATTTCGGTTATGGCATTGATTTTCTCAATTCTTTTTTGCCAGAATAGGAATTTTATCTTTCATAAACTTTAATTTTTATCTGTGGTGTTGGATTCTCCAGGTCCATTTTATTCATTCAGTATTGGTAGGTAGTATCATGAAATTGATGTAATTTATGATAAATTGCTGTCTCTGTGGGAATTATTGGAAGATCAGATTGTGGAAGAAAAAGTAGTTTCATGTATCTTAAACTATTCCGGATGATACTTGAACTCTGTAAGATTAATCACTTCGTTCGGTCAAGAAAGTACCGGAATTGATCGTACAAAAATCTCGATTAAGAGGGGATTCGAAACAATTGTAGATCTTTCCTGTATACCCATGTGGAGTTTGTCATTTGTCATCTAGTTTGTTTATCTATTTTGTTAGTGCATCTCAGAGGTGTGTTGTGATTTTACAAATGAACAAAAAAATAATTGAACAAATTTTACATTGCAAATGATATTTTGTGTGCCGAATCGCTGCAAATGTTCCAGAGGACTTACGGTGAATCTACTTTATCAAAAACACATGATGTAAGTGATACAGTGAATTCAAAAGTTGTCGAGATGTGATGGAAGATTTTCCAGGCCATCAACACTTTCAACTGAACTGAACGTCGCTAAAGTGAAGGATATGGTGTCTGAAAATCGTCATTTAGGTCTGAGAGAGATTGTCGCTGAACTTTGTGTCTCATGAATCGATTCGTACCATTTTAGACGATTGTTTGGGATTGACACGTTTTGCCGCTCGATTAGTTCTGCAAAAACTTAATCGCGTAAGGATCACTGAAAGCATGTCAGAACGAGCCAACTCCAACTACACATTCATGAAACGCATTGTAACTGGCATTGAGATATAGGGTTACGAGTTTGATACACAAACCAGTGAACAAGCTTCCGAGTGACGCCTTCCAACTTAACCAACTTAACGTCAAACTCAATCAAAACTGAAAGTCGTGTCATGCACTCGGAATTCTTGCCAGGTCAGACGGTAAATAAAGAATCTGAGCGTTATGTAGCGCTTGAGAGAACAAATTCGGCGAAAAAGACCATATTTGTGGAAAGACAGTTCATGGATTCTGCCCCACGATAACGTCCCAGTACAGTTGAGTCCAGAGGTTCTACTCCCATCAGTCCTGGACCCGAAGGACCAAGACCCGGGCCTCTTTCAACCAGGGAGTATCCGAGCAGTCCCAAAGGGTGCCCGGCGTCCTCCGTGGGGCTTCCATAGGGCAAGACCTCGGTTACTAACAAGCCCCCCCCCCCTGCAAGACGGGATGGGAGTGGATAGGCCACTTACGCGCGTCAACACCGAAGGTGAAGGCTACCAATATGACCTCGGTGGGGCCGCCTGGTGATCTAGCACGCCTTCTACTAGCTCTGCATACTAGTACCCGGGAATATTGATGACTTCCCTCAACCCCGTCCGGAGACGTACCCGATCACCCACGGGTATCGGGAACCACTGCCCCCTCGAGACCAACCCAATCCGAACAACTCCCAAACGGAGGGGCTCGAATGTTCGGCTCGAGGTTCCTCTAGTAACGTCAGAGGTACCACGAGTGCTAAGGGTCCGCAGCACCCGCACCACGGCAGCTGAAGGGGACGGATCCCCTCCCATCCCCACGTCCCAGTACACAAGGCTATCATTATGAACGAATTTCTGGCCAAAAACTCAACAAATATCATCGAACAACCAGGGTATTCACCTAATCTGGCTCCGGCCGACTTCTTTATCTTTCCAAAACTCAAGTTAAGACTTCGAGGCAGCGGTTTTCAGAGACAGAGATTCCAAAAATGTCTACGAAAAATGATTTATTCGTTGGCATAAATGTATAATTTCCGAAGGGGCCTACTTTGAAGGTGATAAAGTAAAACTAGATGAATGATGCGCATTTTGTGCTTCATTGACCAATTTCCCGAACTTTCTTGACACAGTGGTATTGTCACAAGTGACTGTTTTAATTAACATAATAGTTCATGTAGTATGTGTAACGTCATTCCCCCACTACATCACCCGTTGGATAATAAGTTTGTATAATCGGGTTTGGCCTGATATCTTAATTAGAAGTACTAACGACTAATGACATCGTCCTTCTGTTCTAGGACCTCAGAGTAGAATAGCAGACGGCGCCTCTGTCCAGAGGCACAGCAAGAATATCTAACCATATCACACTCCTGAATATCCAAGGTCCCAAGTAGGACATCGGTCATACTTGTGTCCTGGCACCCTTTTCTCACCTGGCCAGGCTCCGGCCTGGTCAATATCCCCCCACCCATGAATCCTCAGGTGCAATAGCGGTACTGCTGCACTTCCTCACTTGAATATTCACCCGTGGAGGTTTTTAGTGGGTAGGGCTGACGGTTCACTCCGCCAGAGGTGTCCCACACTCCAATCCTAGGGTTAGTGCATAAATGCATTTTTCCTCCACTCGAGGAAGAAAAAATTTTCTGGTTCTCTCTTGGACCATTCTTCGGCTTAGGCGGATGGATTTGTCCGCAGCTTCTTGAGGCAAGTAAATGGCCTCTGTGGCCATCTATGTATTCTGTTTTGTTTGTAATAAATATTCTTATTAAGTGAGCTGTAGTTCTTTTGTAACCTTTTCAACCTCTCGAAAAGCATGCATTTCCCACTCTGAGCAATTCCCCCGTGTATGATCTGGCCATTAACATCTATGGTCAGGTCGTCACAGTATTTCCCTTTGAAAGCCAGAGGTGATTTCGATATGAGGACTTGCAGCTAGGATCTTTTTTATTCTTTCAGGGCTAACACAATAGGTTGATTGAAGGGAATTTAATAAAGTGTACGAAGTTCACTTGCTTAATATAGATAAATTCATTACTCCATAAGTATTTATATACATAGACACTTTTAAAGTGAAATGTATGTTTCTGACATTTGAGGAAACTCGGGTAATGACTTATTATAACATAATAATGAATGCTCTTTATTAGTTTAAAATTGTATCAAATTTATCACGCATTTGCAAAAGTCTCAGTTTACAATAGTTCTATACAATAGTTTTGTATATGGAACATTTACAATTTTCAACAGTTGAAAATACTGTTTGTAATATTTCATGGTGTTGCTTAATTTCTGACGCTCCCTGCAGCGGCAGTTTTGAAGAATGTAGTGCACATAACCTCCATCCAGCAATGAAACGCTTAAAATTTTTCTCCCACAGGTTTGATCATGATTTCATGGATCTGTAAAACAAAAAGCATATTATTTCTCATTAAAATAATAATTAATAATAATCCTTCCAAAAGTAAAACTGACCAGTATTATACCATGTACTTAACGTGGTATATTAAAAGGAAATTTAATTTTTCATTTCATCTCAAAAACGCAGAACTGTATTGTGTAATTCTTAGTCACTTAAGTTATACTTACTAGATGGAATAAAAAATAAAAATAAAGTTAAATTATGAATCAAGGAGAAGCTTGATTTGATTCTTACCCTACCTACAATTTAAGAACACGGCTGAGTGAAATGATTATAATAAGAAGTTGTTGTTTTCAAATGCTAGGCTTTGGCAATGAAGCCATTAGCTCTCTTGCTCTCCAATATTTCTGTGTAGTGGGTCCGGCAGGTAGGGCTTCACAGGTTAAAAGATGTTCTTCAGTCATTTCCTCTTCTTTGTTGCACAGAGGACAATTTGGACTTGTATAAATTCCTATTCTGTGTAAGTGTTTGGCCAAATAATCATGTTCCGTAAGTAATCTAAAATTTGCTACTGCAGCTTTACGTGAGATTTCTGGAATAATTTCTGGATTTTTAATTAAAATGTTCCATTTTTTATTTCTGGCGTTGTTAGATATTGATTGGTTTTGTTTGTTTTTATATTTTCTTTTGATTAATCTTTTTATGGATGTAAAGGCTAAGTTTTCACTTTTGTTCTGAATTAAATTTGCACCTTTTTGGCAAGAAAATAGCTGATTCATTTCCAGCAATTCCACAATGTGCAGGTATCCACTGTAATATAATTCTTTTATGTAGTTTTTGAAGTTGTTGGATCATTTTGTGACATTGTTTAATTTGGATTGACCTCATTTTATATGAACTTACTGCACATAATGCTGCTTTAGAATAAGAAAGTATGACAGCATTTTTGAATTTATCTATTCTGTATAGAAGGTGCTGGAGTGAAATATGAATAGCCGTTACTTCTGCATCAAAATTTGTTGTGTGGTATCCTGCTGGTTGATAGAACGAGAACAGTGCACACTTAATTCCTGCTCCTGAGTTGTTGTCCAAGTTAGATCCATCTGTGTAGATATGTAACCATTCTTCAGGTGGGTATATATTGTTCACAGTTTCTAATGCTAGTGCTTTTAGTACAGGTTTGGAAGTTTCAGATTTTGTAACTATTTGTTCTAAATCTAATTGAATATTAATTGCTTCAAAAGTCAGTGAGTTTTCTTATATTAAATGCATCCTTTAGAATTAAGAAGATTCAGATCTGTTTTTAATGCCGTAACTTTGTGTAGGAAACCTGTTTGTGTTTTCATCTTGATTGGTTGTAGTAATATTTTCTCCCATTTTGTTGTTTTTAAACGCAACATTTTCTCATGTTGTATTAGTGCCTGCTCCTCTAAAGCTAGATGTATTGTATAGTTCCGAGTTAAGGCTAGCATTGTCGTGATTGGAATTGATTTTGCTGTACTATTTATTAGTCGGTCATAATAAAAGGTTGAAGTATCATAATTAACAGAAAGAAAGAAGGACAGAAATTGAGTAAATATAAACGAAATTGTGGACATAAAAATTAATAGCAGAAAGGAGCAAGTATGAAATGTAGTGAAGGCTTGCCCTAATGGCAAAACAACCAGGGCTCACTTCAGGGTTAGCACAATATGTATTGTCCTAGTACTCAAAGGTACTTATCTACCTTACCTACAAAATGCAGAACGATTTGTGTCTGGCTGAGTTACATTGATGAAGTGTAATTTTGGCATAATATTAAGATATTACAGATCTTATAAGGAATATTAATGTTACTGAAGGTTTAATTTTTTAAATAGAAGAGTCACAAACTACTGAAAATTATAATCAGAGGGCTGTTCAATAAAGAAATGATCATACTTTTTTTACGGTCATAATTTTTCGCACTAAAATTCAATCTTATTATATTCTGTTAGCTTAATGTGAAACAAACACGCCGTAGTAGTTTCGTTGTTGGTACTCCTGGTTCCCGCCTGTGAGAACCAGGAAAGTTCAGACATGTGCAGTATCACCTACCGCTACAATGGAGGTAACACGCGAGGAGCAATATGTGGATTTGAAATTATGCTTTCATCTCAACACATCTTCAGTTGAGGCCTATACAATGTTACATGTCTATGGAGAGTCTGTTCTTCCCTACAGCACAGCTCGAAGGTGGTTTAAAATGTTTAAAGAGGGGAGACAATCAGTTTCAAAGGAAGGTGAACCTGGTGCTCCACTTACTGCTCTTACGGAAGAAAACCTCAACACTGCTGCTGTGAGAGAGGATCGACGAATTACCTTAAGATTACTTTCTGAAATACTGAAAATTTCATTGGGTGTCACCCACACGTTGGTGACAGAAACATTACACATGAGACGTGTTTGTGCCCGATGGGTTCCAAGACTGTTGATTCCCGAACAAAAGGACATTCGCATGTAGGTCTGCATGCAGTTTAAGTTGATATTAGAGGAAGATCCGGAGTTTCTTTCAAACTTAATGACTGCTGATGAGCCCGCCTCGGTAGCGTGGTGGTAGCATGTTTACCTCACGTTCAAGAGGTCCCGAGTTCGAATCTCGGTGAGTGTGAGTAACTGGATAAGGTTTTTCCGGGGTTTTCCCTCATCCCGAAAGAGGAATGTCGGGTAACTCTAAGCTCTATGGGCCCCGGGCTCATTTGAGGATCATTTCACCCATTTCATTCATCGTCCAATATGACTTAACGTCGGAGGACTTAAATTACAAAAAAACAACAACTGATGATGAAACTTCACTACATCATTTTAGTCCTGAGAGCAAACAGCAAAGCTCAGTTTGGAAATCGCCTTCATCACCAACCCCCAACAAAGAAAGTGTTTGCTTCTGGTGGGAAAGTTATGGTCATCTCATTCTTTGATATTCATGGAATGGTTTATCAGCAAGTTGTACCTGCATACACATCAGTAACTGGGCAATACTACAGTGATGTCTTGAAAACATTCCAAGTCCATATCACTCGAAAAAGACCTCATTTCCGTGAAGCAGGCTGGATGCTGCACTGCGATAATACGCGGCCGCATATTGCCAATGTTGTTGCTGAATATCTTGCAAAAACCAACGTGAAGTGCGTCCATCACCCTCCCTATAGTCCGAATTTTGCCCCATGTGACTTTTTTCTATTCCATAACTTGAAGAAACGCCTTCGTGGGAGGCATTATCCACCATCAGAAGCAGTGGTGAAGGCTGCGGAGACGATTTTGAAGGATCTCTCAAAAATGTTTTCCACCATGTCTTTGAAGACTGGCAGAAATGCTGGGACAAGTGCATCGCATTCATGGGAGACTATTTTGAGAAGGACCATAAAAATTATGAGGATGAATAGAGGTACGTCATCAAAAAAAAAAAAAAAAAAAAAAAAAAAAAAAAAAAATCGATCATTCTTTATCGAACAGCCCTCAATGTTAGTGAAAGTTTTATTTTTTTCAAATGGAAGTGTCACAAACTACAAAATTGTAATATATCAAGTATGATGTTTAAGTGCAATACATGGCTTCTTGTTTGTTTACAGTTGTTTTACGAAAATATCTCAGGAGGCCTTGTTTTGTTTAATTGTTTCTGGTTGCTTTCTTATCTTTTATGTTTGTACGTTATGTTTTAAATGTTCCTCCTTTTAACTGGGACAGAAGAGGTAATTCTATTAAATGTTCTAATGACGTTTTACCTTATCAATTTAGGAATATGAACAGTGCACATTTTGAATATTTTTAATTGGTCTAAGTAGGGTATACTGGTCAGCGTCGAGAGTTTCAACTCGTGCCAGCTTATTGAGGAGTAGAGCCTGGAGAAATAGCCATTACATGAATTCAAAATACGCTGTTGACAACATTTCTGAAGAGGTTCATTAATATTTGTTAGCATTTTTCTAAAGTCATTGTTTCATGCGAAATTATTGACGTAAGAGAGAAATATCTAAATAATTGCATCAAACGATTTGAATACGTTAAAATCAATGCATTATGACAAATGAGTAAAAAGTTTGTCCGAAATTGAGCTCATTAGCTAATTTCCGTGCTAAGAAAAAGCAACTGTACTGCATGCGTCTTAAGAAACACACTTTTTGTATTACTCCGTGCCACCTGCATAAGCGTGACAGACGATAGTTACAAAGTCGATTTTTATGTTATATAATTTCATTTGTGTTTGGTGTGCCTTTTTATAGTGAATGTTAGTTGCAATTCTAAGTTGAATATCACATTAATAAAGAATAATACAGGTATAATAATAAAGGTGCTAAACAAACGCCATTAACTGAAACAGTGAGATTAAGCTGGGGAAAACTTGATAGTCATTTACTGGAAAAAGGTACACCAAGCACAAAATTAATTATATAATTTAAAAATACATTAAATTGTGAAATATTGTACCTACCTGTACTCTTGGAGGCACACTCAGAGCATAAAGAACAGCATCTGCAATATCTTTTGCTTCTAGATATGGACTAGTTGCAAGATATTCTTCTCCAGGCATCTCTGTTTTGACTAAACCTGGACTAATACTCTGCAAAGAGAAGTTCATTCATCTTATTGGTATTTTAAGAGTTGAATTTTTATAAAACAAAATAAAAACATTAATCTGAAAAGGCCAATGTTTCTACTTTTTAAACAAAAGTAAAATCCTATTTTTTACAAATGTTTGAATGGCACTTGGGTAATAGATTTTTACATTTAAATATACGTATAAAGATAGTTAAATATAAACATTTACATGTGTATCTATAACATTAAGCAATCATCGGTAATCATAACAGTCTGCTCTTCTTATTGGGTAGTCATTATAATACTGGTCGTCCAAGTCTGCATGCTAAAATGCACAGGGAATTCAAAGCTTAAGAATCGTGGAAATTAATTGTTATTTCACAATAGTCGTGAGTAGGACGCACTATGAAAGGGTAGAGCCAGACTGAAAAATTCAATGCCATAGCCGGGATTTGAACCACGGATCTTCTGGTATCCGTCCAGCCGCTCTAAAGCATTGAGCTACCACCGTTGAGCTACCGTTGGCCATAGTACAACGCTACATTCAGAGGGTAAGTTCCTATACGAGTAAGTAACCACGGACCTCAGAACTCCACCTCAAATCTTTACATTCTTTCTACAGCTTCATGCAGTGTTTTGAGCTCATTTTGCTAGTTTCAACACAAATAAAAAACTGTAGCCACATTACAGTTACTGTATGTGCTAAACCTGCTGTAAGTTGTGACAAACCAAAACAATCTAGCTAATTCTTAGCACTTTTTGACATGGCTGTACAATGAAAACACATGTTGACTGAATATTTAAATTCGATTGGTCCCACTATGTAGAACTGCCATTTTGTGTTCCATTGTTATTGTCAACTGATGCACGTGTTAGGTTGTTCCTTCAGGGGTGTGTTTAATGGTATGAATGTTCGCTAATGAATAAAAGTTTGTAAACTCGCTTAAAATTGCTACTTTGTCTGGGAATGACGTTTTTGGAATCGACATACTTAGTGATTGCTTTCTATCCCATACAACACTTATGTAATGAATTATCTACCCTTTCTTTATAAACTGCTCTGCAAATCTCCATTAGGACGCCTTCAAGAATGGCATAAGTCACATATGTAGCTTAGCACGTTGCATAAATTAAAAGCTAAATAGGGGCAGGTGACTCACCTGGTATAATAATAGATAATACAATGTTATTATACTTACAGTAACTCGTATTTTAGAGTTGGATTTGACCAGTTCTTGACGCAGGGATTCAGTAAGTGTTGTAACCGCATGTTTGGATGCAGTGTACATTGCTATAGATGGAAGGTTAAGAATGTAGTGTCCTGCAACACTGAAATGAAGAAAAAAAGAGTATGTATTAGTAAACAGAAAGTTAAATATCAATACACCTTCGAATTTTCCTATGACATGGACACCACCAATATTTTGATTAGAACTTAAATGCGTGTAGCCAGCACTGGATACCTCTCCAACTATTTTTCACTAGAAGGTAAAGAAAACAGCTGTAACTGAAAATGTACGAGGGCTGTTCAATAAAGAATGATCATACTCTTTTTACGCTCATAATTTTTCGCACTAAAATGCAATCTTATTATATTCTGTTAGCTTAATGTGAAACAAACATACCGTAGTAGTTTCGTTGTTGGTACTCTTGGTTCAGACAAGTTCAGACATGTTCAGTATCACCTAACGCTGCAATGGAAGTAACACGCGAGGAACAATATGCGGCTTTGAAATTCTCCTTTCGTCTCATCAAATCTTCAGTTGAGGCCTATACAATGTTGCAGGAGGCCTATGGAGAGTCAGTTCTTCCCTACAGCACAGCTCGAAGATGGTTTCAAATGTTTAAAGAGGGGAGACAATCAATTTCAAAGGAAGGTGAACCTAGTGCTCCAGTTACTGCTCTTACGGAAGAAAACATCAACACTGCTGCTGCCATTGTGAGAAAGGATCGACGAATTACCTTAAGATCACTTTCTGTAATACTGAACATTTCATTGGGTGCCACCCATACGTTGGTGACAGAAACATTACACTTGAGACGTGTTTGTGCACGATAGGTTCCAAGACTGTTGATTCCCGAACACAAGGACATTCGCATGCAAGTCTGCATGCAGTTAAAGTTGATGTTAGAGGAAGATTCGGAGTTTCTTTCAAACGTAATCACTGCTGATGAAACTTTACCAGATGATTTAGATTCTGAGAACAAATAACAAAGCTCAGTGTGGATATCTCCTATCACCAACCGCCAAAAAAGTAAAAGTGGTTGTTTCTGCTGGGAAAGTTGTGGTCATCTCATTCTTTGATATTCACGGAATGGTTTGTCAGCATGTTGTACCTGCACACACATCAGTAACTGGACAATACTACAGGAATGTCCTGAAAACATTGCAAGTCCATATCAGGCGCAAAAGACCACATTTCCGTGATACAGGCTGGATGCTGCACCATGATAATGCACGGCCGCATGCTGCCAATGTTGTTGCTGAATGTCTCACAAAAATCAACGTAAAGTGCATCCCTCACCGTCCCTATAGTCCGGGTTTAGCCCCATGTGACTTTTCTCTATTCCCTAACTTGAAGAAACGCCTTCGTGGGAGGTATTGTCCATCATCAGAAGCAGTGGTGAAGGCTGCGGAGGTGATTTTGAAGGATCTCTCAAAACCTGGTTTCCAGCATATCTTTGCAGACTGGCAGAAACGCTTGGACAAGTGCATCGCATTCAGGGAAGACTATTTTGAGAAGAACCAACAAAATTATGAGGATGAGTAAAATTACGTTGTCAAAAAAGAAAAAAGGATGTGTTCATTCCATATTGAACAACCCTCGTAGATACAAAGGGATCAGTGATGGTCAACTGGACGCCATGTACTATTTTATTTATAAACACTTAGTAACAATTACAATAATACTCAATAACAATTGAGTATTGAAAGGAATTAAAAAGTATGACAAACTATTGAAAATTTGTAATGTTATAGATTATATGTATGTACTACGGAGGACATGTTGCGCGCTACAACCTAGATAGATGGACTGTGATTTACCCTTCTTCCGCCGCCCTGGAGGAGACGAGGAAACCATTGGAGCTTACAGCCCACAGAGCGTGGAACTTCTGACAATTATAGGATCGAACATCCATCCCACTGTAGTTTCCATGGAGGAAATGCGGCAAAACTTATACTCTGGAATGGAGAACGTTAAGAGGGAATGAAGACTTAAGGAGAAATAGAAAACGAAATGCAAAAATAAGCCTGAATTTAGCTTTGACATTAAAAACGAAGTGGAGATGTAAATGAAATTAGGGACGGAGATCAGACACGAAATGAGTACGAAAACAGAAATGAAGATGTGAAGTCGTAAGTAGGATTTGACCTCAATTCTCTTAAATCTCATAAATGCAGCAGCGAAAGCCCTGAAAGAAAACTTTGCAAAGGAGTAGAACGAAATTACATTTGATATTAAAGATAAAATTAATGCGATGTAAAAGCGCTTAGAATAGCAATATGGATGGCTAGACGTAAGAAAGCAAGGGGATGTTGGGGACTACAATGAGTGAGTAGCTGGAGCAACAGGTGACGCAGAGAGCTGCAGCCCGACGCCCAGTGACTTTGCAACTTGCAGCAGGTTGGGACGAGGAGATCTTGAGAAGCAGAGCCTATCCTGAAGGCGGGACGGACGTTGCTCCAAAGAACACGATCTCTAAACGTTGATCAATTCAGTGGGATTCCCCGGTAGTCAGCAAAGGTTTGCTGAAGAGAGTAAGGAAGTCCGCAGACAGAAAAACGGGTGATACAACTACTATTCCTGGGAAGAAAGGTGAAGGAAGTCCTCGATTAAAACCCATGCCATCATTACAAGAAGGTACCTTAAAGAAGTTGCATCACCGCTTGTGGTGGTTGCATTCTCGAAGGGACGCGGAGAAGTGTGTCAGCAATGCGGCATCCGCGCAATAGGTCCTGGGCATTCAATTGGTGGTAGCTCATCGTGACCACTTTTCTGAACAGTGCGATCCCATATAGCTCTGAGGAAGAAGCTGTGAGACGCAGTGACATGTTATCGGGAAGTCAGTACCGGGCAGTCGGAACGTAAACAGATAAGCAGCGCGTTCATCCAATGCAAAAACCATGACCATAAGAGTTATCGTCTAGTTATTATTACCCGTCGACCAAGCAACCCTCTACGATCACGATATTCTTCTCTTTGATGAAGCATCCTCATTGTCCGTCATCATTATACTCTGCAAAACCTATTGGTACGTCTATAAGGTGACAAGGAACGGGAAATGAAAGAGTTATTATGTGAAGGAAATTATGGTAGATGAGAAATCACTCCAGCATTCGTTTACCGACCAAAAAACCACGAAGAAGAACTATTGTGTGCGGGAATTGAGCCCAAGATCTTCCAAATAAAGCCTCATACTTTACTGTGAAGCAGCACTAGGTAATAAGAGCATGATAGTTCTGAACTGACTTTAAACAGCATTTTTCTCTCCCATTCTCCTTCCCTTCCTACAAATCTCTCCTTCTATATATAATTGTGTGTGCGTTTAATTTTGATGACAAATGTCATAAATTTTATTGCACTAATAATATGCAAAGTACATACATCCTTATAGCCATTATCTCTGAGTTTATCCCATTGACCTTGTTAAGATATTCTATATAATTGGCTTACCTGTTGATATTGATAATGTGCCCATCATCCACACCACGATCTTTCATGGACTGAATGACTTCACTTGTGCAGTAGCTCAGTGCCATTACATTGAGATCCATGATGTTCCTCCATGCTTCACGGGGTCCATCTAAACAAAAATTAATAAATAATAAGTAGGTATGTAGTAATAAATACGTATTTATTTTACCTAGAATTTGTGCTGTTCCTAAAATTCATAAATCTAGAAATAAAATGAGACCTATTGTAAATTGTATAAATTCACCAACATATTTTAGCTAAATGGTTATATAAAAATTTAGTAATTTTGATAAATTTGAGAGTTTAAGTATTAAAAATTCTTTTGAATTAATTAAAAAGATTGACAATGTTACATTATCTAAAACTGATAAACTTGTTTCTTTAATTGTAACTGCCTTATTTACTAGTATTCCTATAGAAAAACTTAATTTATTTAAAAATGGTTGAATTCAATAAATTTACATCAGGACTTAATAGTTGATTTTGTTAAACTTACTGCATTGTTTTAGTTAGTTGATGGAAATTAATATATGAGTCAACTGGAGAATTTAATGTCAGGACGGCACGTTGGCCATGGTAGCTCAAATGTTAAGAGTGACTGGACGGAAACCAGGAGATCCGTGGTTCAAATCCCGGCCATGGCATTGAATTTTTCATATTGACTCCATCAATTACTGAATTTTGTTTAGATAAAAATGTTTTCACTTTTAATGGTCAATTTTATCAACAAACTTCTGGCTTAGCAATGGGTAATCCTCTTTCACCTTTTCCTGCTGATCTATTTATGAGTTTTCTCAAAATGCAAGTCACTAAAGCATTCCTTTTAATTTTCAAATTTGGGTATAGTTATGCTGATGATAGTTTTGCTATTGTTTCTGAAAAACTCATAAATTAGGCTTTAAAATTACTAAATTTGCAAGATAAAGCTATAAAATTTACATTAGAGACTGAAATTAATGAAGTTCTTCCTTTTCTAGATCTAAAGATAATAATAAATAATAATAAGTTAAACTTTGGTATTTATAGGAAGTCTACTAATATTGATAATTACATACAGAATAAAAGTGTTAACCCTTTTTCACATAAATTTGCTGTTTTTAATAGTTTGATTTATAGATTAATAAATATACTCCTGAATAAAAATGAATTTAGTAAAGAATATAAACATATTATTAATACTGCTTTAATTAATGGTTTTAATAAAGACTTAATAAATAAAAAGTTGAAACACTTAAATATAAAAAACTGTTAATGATATTTCTACCCTTAAAAAATAAAAGACTATTATAATTTTTTTTAAAAAAAAATGTACTTACCATCCTTGGGTTAATAAACATTTTCAAACATTTTTTAAAGAATTTGGTATAATTTA
Source organism: Mantis religiosa (assembly GCA_030765055.1). Classification (NCBI taxonomy): domain Eukaryota; kingdom Metazoa; phylum Arthropoda; class Insecta; order Mantodea; family Mantidae; genus Mantis; species Mantis religiosa. The sequence continues at coordinate 45,437,174 of CM060957.1, forward strand.
AGTTCCTCAAAATATAGTATTAAACATTTATTGCATTTCTCTAAAAATATAAAATTTCTAATAATAAAAAAATCTGGTATTTATCGATTTAATTGTTTCGATTGTCATAAAGTTTATGTTGGAAAGACATAACGTAATTTATAAACCAGAATGAAAGAACATTTTCCTAACATTAAGTATAAAAAGACTGATAAATCGGCCGTAGCAGATCATTTTTGGTCATTTAACCGTGAAATAAATCCAGGAGTTAAATTATATTTTAACAATTAAATGTTCCGATAGATTTAATGGTTTGGGAAAATATATATTTATTCTTTTTTTAAAAAAACAAACATCGCGTAATGGATTTTTAAATACCAACAGTTGATTCTGTTTTTAAAATTTGTTTCATTTTCAGATTTTGGTAGTACTAACAAGAACATAGTAATATCTAGGTTTGTAGCGATGACGACAGTTTTGTTTGTGGTTCCGGCTGTCAATGTGGAAGAATTTCTATGAGATCGCGATCCCGAACAATTTATAAGAAAAGTTTCATTTCTTATAAGATAAGTGAAGTTTTAAATTAAAAAATTTAAATTAAAAATTTTAAAATGAAATTTAAATTAAAAATTATATTTGTATATATAGGTATGGAGTAATCAATTGTTCTGTTGTAATATCTAACTGAAAAATACTGATCGTTAATTGTTCTATTAATTGTTGATTGTGTTAATTGTTCTGTTAGAATATCTAACAAGTTGCATATAATGACATTATAAAAAAGGAGCATACGGTACCTACTTGTCGATCAGTAAATTAAATTTACATTGAAGAATGCATAAAAGGAAAGAAAATGATGTAATTCTCACCAGCTAGTGTATTTTGTTTGTTGAAACCAGCATTGTTTACGAGTATGTCAACACCTCCCACATTTGATTTAATCCATTTGAATGCAGAATTGATATCTTCCTCTTTTGTTAAGTCAGCCTTTACAGCATACAGTTTCCCTTTAGCTGACTTCAGGGATTTTGACAGCTCCTGTAATATCAAGAGGATATAATATTAATGTACTTATCTGTCTCTTTCACTCCCCGTTTCTATCTCTCTTGGTGCTCGTCTATGCAGTAGAAAAACAATGCCTCGCAACAATATAGTAATGTCCCAATGATCTCTGACGACGACGACGACGACGACGACGAAATACTTGCAGGCTGTGTTCAGCCCGAAGATTTTTGCTGCGTGCCCACCCAGGAATGGGTTTAAGCACAGGGAATATTTTCTTTTATTTTTGATGGGTTAAGGATGGAATTGTGGTTGAGGATGGTAGAAAAACTGCGAGGTAGTAGTCTACTTCTCTGAAAGAAGACAGGGTCATATGCCAGATACAGCCTGGTGATGAAGTAGATTAAATTTATAATTAAGGCAATTTTGAGACCAAACAGCTCTTGGTTTGATTATGTAGGAGCCCAGCTTTTGCTGCTGGTGGATTAGCTCCGTGGTTATCGCCCGCACGCCTATCAAGGGACCCGGATAAGTCTAAGCCGACGTCTTGTTGGATCATAATCGCCAAGAGACCTAACCAGGGCGCTTCTATGCGTGGCGCATAATTTTGTTGCCCGGCGCCTAATTTCATGCTGCACGTATGGAAGTGATGAGGCTTCGTGAGGCAACCTTACTGGGAAAAATCGGCCTACTGAATAGATGGGCCCAAGTCCTCTATTCTGAGTGCATAGAAGCCATGCCAGTCAGCTGTCTGTGGCCTGCCCCAGATTTCGCAGGCATAGAGCATCAACGGGACTATGAGTGTTCGAAAGAGATTAATTCACACGGACTGGCATCGATCTAGAACACAGTATAGGGTACCAGGAAGCAATAGCTCCGTGAGCACTCGCCGAGAGGTTCCTGATGTGTCGGTGGAAAGTCGAACCTCTAACTCTACTCCCAGGTAGGGAAGGTACCCATTCCATCCTTCGACCTCTAAAGTTAAAATTGGGGCAATCTGCGGGGTTGTGCCCTTAGCAAATAGTATGGCGTGGCTTTTGTCCGGATTAACGGACATCCGCCAACGCCGGAACCACTGTTGTGGGATACGGAGGTGTCTTTGAAATGGGTTGAAGGCTCTGAGGTTGTACCTGTCTTTGCAGAACAGCAGCACGTCGTCAGCATATTGTGCTATTTCGACGCGCGGCTCAGTTGGAATGTCTGCCATGTATACCCTGAATAGTGTGGGAGATAGTACAGAGCCTTCGGGGACCCCGCCTTTCACAGGTCTAAGAGAAGATGTTTTCTTCACGACTGTGACTTTGAAGGTGCGATGCCCAAGGAAACTGTAGAATGTTGATAAGTTGAGTTGGAAGGCTCAATTGAATTAGCTTATGAAGGTGTCCGGCGTGCCAGGTGGTGGAGAAGGCCTTCTTGACATCCTAGGACACCGCTGCTGTGAAGAACGCGCTCCTGGAAGCCCAGGGCGGCCGCCTCCACGACTCCCAGTAATTGTTGGACTGTCGAATGCCCAGGGCGAAATCCAAACTGATAATCAGGTATGGCTTAAATGTCACCCAAAATTGGAGGCAAGTGGTTCAGGATTACCCTCTTGTAAACTTTCGAGAGGGTACAAAGGAGACTTGTGGATCGGTAGTTTGAGGGTTGTACCGGCGGACCTTCCCAGACTGCAATATGCAGACCATCTTGGCCTCTCTCCACTCACGTGGAAAGTGACCGAGATTTAGACACATAAATCTGAATTTTATACGAATTTTAGTCTCTGAGTAGAGAAACACCTTCTTATATATTCATTCCAACTTGTATATCAAGTCTTTGTAAACATCGAGTAGTGGGAGGGCAAACTCTTCTATTGGACATTTTTGACTCTTGTATTATTTATCAGGAGTATGCAATCAGGTAACAAAAGTAGTACGATAGAGAGGCGAACATTTAAAAAACTTAGAGGATTTTAACAAAGCTAAAATTTTAAGAGTGATAGGAATTGGATTTGATTCAGAGTTGTGGTTATTTACAGTCATTCCCTTTGTAAACAGGGTTTAGTTTCGTCTCCAGGTTAAAAAGCAGTTAAATTAAAAGTAGGTATAGGCTGCTTACCTCAATCCTCTCCACACGTCGAGCTAACCCCACAACTTTAAGTCCTTTCTTCGTGAGTTCCTCGGCAACAGCGGCGCCAATACCACTACTGGCACCGGTCACTACTGCAACACGTCCTTCCCAACGTTCCATGGCCCTGTTCAAAACGAAGAAACAAGTGTAATTGATTTTTACATCGAGAGCCTTTCAACTGTTGTATAAGATCTCATTGCTGCCTTATTCACCAATCATTCTAAATTAATGGTTAAGCTTAAAGCATGCTATTAAATAACTATGAACTATTATACAAATATAACTACTTGTAACAGAAAACTTCACTTAGCTTAAGAAAAATTGTTGATTTTTCTTATTACTTGAAGTAGTTGAAATTGAAACCGGTTTCACGAACTCTTGTTCGCGTCGTCAATCAAAGAAAACCACAGGAGAAAACAAATTCGTCGTTATGGAAGTTAGTATGTTATGTTTTTTTCAGTATTACCGATTTATCAGTTTGTTTATACTTAATGTTACGAAAATGTTCTTTCGTTCTGATAACCAAATTACGTTTCGCTCTACCAATGTAAACCTGATCACAATCTAAACAATCAAATTGATGAATACCAGAGTTTTTTATTATTAGGAATTTCATCTTTTTTAAGAGAAATGTTTGTTTTGAGGAACCAAAGTTACACAAAACTCTTTAAAAACTTTTTGAAATTGCTTATTAAACAAAGGAGGGGAAGTAAATGTTTTATAAATGTTTTAAATTTGTTAATCTTCTTTTGTATCGTCTTTATTAAAACCTTTTATTTTCTTTTATTAAAAAGAAGATTGAAAAAGTTGAATATAAAAAAAAACTGTTACTGATATTTCTACCCTTAGAAATGTAAAAGACGATTATAATTAAAAAATGATTTACCCTCCTTGGTTTGATAAACAATTTCAAAAAGTTTTTAAAGAGTTTGGTATAACTTTGGTTCCTCAAAACAAACATAGTATTGTCGCGGCGACGGGCATAAAAGGTTCAGCGCAAATAAATAACTGACGGATAGTGTTTTACGGAGATAAAGAGCTTGCATAAGGAGATAAACCTAGCGCCGGAGATAAAGGACTTGCCGGCACAGATTAAGTTACGGTTCTGGAAGGTGATTGAACAGTCCATTTCTTTTTTGTTCCAGAAATCTATGGAATTTATCAATGAGGTATTTAAGAAGGCTACGACTCACCAAGAGTGGTGTCGTGAACAGATGTAACGAGAGCTGATGTAAACAGTTGCAATCAGAACGCCGTTTTTTGTGGTCATCGACCTTGGTAGATAGTGTATGTGATGTAATACTGATACTGTGGGCACATTTCTACGTAAATAAAGAACGATTAGAATTTTGGCAAATTGGACTTTTATTTCTACGAACCCACAAAGTCACTGTATTAAAAATGTACTACATTTCTCTAAAAACAGATGAAATTCCTAATAATAAAAAATCTGGTATTTATCAATTTGATTGTTTATATTATGATCGGGTTTACATTGGTAGGACGAAACGTAATTTGGAAACAGAACGAAATAACATTTTCGTAACATTAAGTATAAACAAACTCATAAATCGGCCGTAGCAGATCATTTTTGTCATTTAACCATGAAATAAATCCTGAAGTTAAATTGTTAAAACAATTAAATGTCCTGATAGATTTAATGGGTTGGGAAAATATATTTATTTTTAAAAGTAAACATCGCGTAATAAATTTTGAAATACCATCAGTCGTTTCTGTTGTTAAGTTTGTTTCGTTTACAGATTTTGGTAATACTGAAAAAAGCATAACATACTAACTTCCTTAAGGACGATTTTTTTTTGGCCCGCCTCGATAGCGTAGATGGTAGCGTGTGTGCCTCACGTTCAAGAGGTCCCGAGTTCGAATCTCGGTCAGGGTGAGTTACCTGGATAAGGTTTTTTCCAGAGTTTTTTCTTATACTGAAAAACGAATGTCGGACAGCTTTAAGCTCCATGGACCCTGGACTCATTTGAGCATCATTTCACCCAATTCATTCACCGTCCGATATAACTTAACGTTGGAGTACGTAAAATTACAATAAATAAATAAATAACCTTAGCTTACACACGCTGGTGTGAAAGAAATGTGTATTTCCATCAATATTACATTATATTTCAGACAGTTCTTTTGGAGATTTTTCTTCAAGTATTAGAACATCACTGGCCATTTATCACATTTTAGTAATAAAGAGCACACTGGGTACGGTGGCTGAGTTCGCGGAACTGTGATCGGGAGATCCGCGGTTCAAATCCCGGCAGATACATCTTTTCTAACTTGTTTTCCTCAGTCTTTATAACCGGAAAATAGTGGAGAGGTAGCCTAAATTTCAGCCGGGAGGATTTCCTTTCAAATTTCCTGTCCTGAATATATCATGTATTGAGAAGATAGTCTTACTGCGACTACAACGATATACAGTGGAAGTTTCATGAAGCATGAAGTAGAAATAATATGTTCTAGATGACGCGAAGCTCACAATTTCTGTTATACATCAGTATGTCTTAGTTATTAATGACATTTTACAAAACATTAAGATGTTTATGCTTTATTTTAGTGCAAAGGATATCCCAAACGAGAGCTATGTAACATTGTGGATATATTATATATAAAACTCAATATAGATTGACAAGAACTATTGTGTTTCAGCCTTTTGAAACTTGTATAAGTGAAAAAAATTCAATTCATTATTTATAATCACCTCCAGCATAGTGGACGTAGTAGATATTTATATCCAATTAATGCGTTGAATTGCATACGCCTACGGTTTAAATCCATCTAGTTTACAACATATTTGGCAGTGCCAGAATTCAATTAAAAAAATTCAATGCCATAGCCAGGATTTGAACCACGAATCTTCTGGTTGCCGTCCAGCCGCTCTAACCATTGAGCTACTATGGCCAACGTGCCGACATGACATTAAATTCTCCAACTGACTCATATTTTTCCCGGTAAACCACTTAAGAGTTCTCATAAACACATGAGACAACTACCTTAATGACGACTTACAACATGTAAGTACTTTAAGCCCCGGGCTTTATAGTTAACCACTATTAGGTCAATTAATGGAAATTAATTGTTTTTTTTTTCACACTAGGAATGTGTAGGACGCACTATGAAAGGGTAGAGCCAGACTGAAAAATGCAATGGCATAGCCGGGATTTGAACCACGGATCTTCTGGTTGTCGTCCAGCCGCTCTTTCTCGCGGTAAACCACAAGGAGTTCTCATAAACACATGAGACAACTACCTTAATGGCGACTTATTATGCTGTAAGTACTTTAAGGCCCGGGCTTTATAGTTCGGACCGCTATTGGGTACAATTAATGTAAATTAATTGTTCTTTCACACTGACCGTATGTAGGCTAAAGCATGGAAAGATGGCATTGACATTGAATTTTTCAGTCTGACTCTATCTTTCCATACTTTAGCCTACACACGGCCAGTGTGAAAGAACAATTCATTTCCACGTCATGTATTATTTATCAACACGAGCAATAAACACTGCTAAATAAAAGAAATAAGCATTAAGGCCGTGCAGCATTAATTTAGAAATTACATCGTCATAATTTCAGTACTAAACCATTAACTTTTTACGTAAATGTTACAGAAATGACTTACCTTAGTGAAGCGTGGTTGTGCGTTAGCAGAGACGGTCAACACTACATTAAGAAGTGAAAGTATTAGCACTTAGCTATATACCAGGGACACATTTATCTTGCAGCACGTTATTATCTATCGTGACACAGCACATTGAAGCCAATAGAATTCGCACTTCCATCACCGCCGTCAGCAATGAGCAGTGACACACTAATGCAAATACTTGGTAACCAGACATTAACCAGATAAGAATAACACACAAGTGAACACTATTATCGTGCAAAGTTTTGACGATAGCTCCATAATATATAACAGTTTTTATGTGTTGCACTCGTATGGCAATTTCTACTATTGTAAACAGAATGCTGGTATTCCAGGAGAAATGTGTAAGATGCAAATATAACGTAAATAGTACAGTGTCGTGCAGGGAGATCTTTTTGAAAGCTAGTGTAGTATTATGTTTGAAATATGCAAAAGCTTAGTTCAAGTACAGTGCGATCCATATAAATCTGAACCATTTCAATACGTCATAACTTTTGAACCAATAAAGGACACACGAGAAAACTTGGGAGAGTATAAATCAACATTTGGAGATTACATTACACTATTTAAATCTCAGAGAAAATGCTGGAAGTGTCCTCCACCTGCATCGATACATGTTTGCACTCGTCTCATCATATTCTCTGAAGTTTTACGGAGAGAATCCTCGCCAATGTTATTTACTTTGTTTCGAATGGATACCTTGAGAACATCAATTGTCCGTGGTCTATTCTTGTACACTCTATTTTTAGATACCCCCACAAGAAAAAATCCAGCGAGATTAGGTCAGGGAATCTAGGGGGCCACAGACCTTTTGTGATTTTTCGATTATCAAAGAAACTGGTTACAAGTTCCATGGTGTCATTAGATGTATGACACGTTACTACTTATTTCGGTTCGAATGGATACCTTGAGAACATCAATTGTCCGTGGTCTATTCTTGTACACTCTATTTTTAGACAACTCCACAAGAAAAACTCCAGTGAGGTTAGGTCAGGGGATCTAGGGGACCACAGACCTTTTGAGATTATTTGATTATCAAAGAAACTAGTTACAAGTTCCATGGTGACATTAGATTTATGACACGTTGCTCCATCTTGTTCGAAATAACCTTCTCTCAATTCGATATCATCAGCCATTACTCCATCTTAAGATAGAATTCCTTTTCTTCGCTCTTAGTTATTCTATTAATTTTATTATTAATTACTCACAATGTTTCACTATTATAAATAAGTAAAACAGCCATTTCTTAAGTTTTTTCTCCATTTTTATAGCTTCTTTTCTTTAATCATATCTGGGGTGTTCGACTTGTGAAACAACTGACGGTGTTATTACTTGCTGAAATATGTAATTTCTTAAGCGTTGATTTTTTCACATTATCATTTAATACTTTTACATTCTCTCCCATACTCATAATTCCAGACTTTGTGGCGGAGAGGGAATTATTCTGGCTAAAGAAATACATTTAACCCTAGCAGATAATCCAGCCCGGTCCCTCTAGGCTGTGAAGCTATGTCCAACGAGAGAATAAAGTACTGTAAACAAAACACAGGTTTTTATCACTCCGCGTCCTTGTGCGTTCGGAATGACAGTATTGTTACCGCTTCGTTAAGTAAAATATTAATATGTATTAATAATATGAATATGTATTTTCAACAAAAAAGCAGATATTTATTAAAACCAACCGCTTAATTGCTTCGTTAAGTATAATAATATAAATTTGGACACTAAAGGCACATTTTTCGAGCTAAGTATCACGTAGCACATAATTAATATCCATGAAAATTAACTGTTACTTACGTCAATTGCATTCCTCTAATCTGAGCTGGAAATTGGTTCGATACGCTCCAGGTCCGACGTCTACGTGTCGCTCGATCCATCATCCCCTAGATGTATCACACATTTTTTGTTTGGTATGCATTCTAACCTCACACTGTGGTAGAGGGCACTGTCCATCACTAACGCTATTCGGTTGTAATTTGGGGAGAATGTTTTCAAACCAGGATTTGAAAACGTCGCCATTCATTTCATGATGGTCTCCCGTTATTTCGGAGACGAACACAAGCACGCCACTATCGACAAAGCCATCATCACTTCCTATGTGCAAAACTATAAGACGCTTACCCCTCCCCGTAGGATTTGCTTGTCATGTGTCCCTCGTTAACCCACGTCTAGTTTAAATAATAAACTTACCGCGTTTTACGGAGTTCCTTTAATTTTGCAGAGAAAATCTCTTCGCCATAAAATACCATCTCTGTCCACAATGACAGTCTTTTTCTGTTTACAAATTTGAAACCAATTTCCATCAGCAGTTTGCGGAGGGAAAATCCTTTGAAGCCTGGAAGCACAGGATAAGAGTTAACAGCCAACATCTTTGTTTAAGGTGGGAGGTTCATTGTTAAAGAATTTATGAACTTTACGGCGGATTGCTGACCTCAAAAACCCATTATATGCAACATCCAACACTGATCTGGCATATGATCTCTTCTTGCCGGAAGTTGAAACTTCACCGAATATGGCTTTTTCCTTGCGTGCACTATAAATGCTGGAAACCGACACACCGATAAAGTTAGATGTTAACTTCACCACTTCATCAATAACAAGTTCTGGAAATTTTTCACGAAACTTGTTAAATCAAAATTATCTTTTCACCACTTCGTAAAGGCTTTCCGCACGCATGTTTAACAGTGCTCGCCAGTTCCGCCATGATTCTCAACTGGATACGCCTCTCAGCTTCAGTATGCGCGCGCAGCATGATTTAATTTAGTTACAAAGTAACTTAACTATCTGTTAGTATGTTTTTACAGTTTAAATATGCTTAGTACGCACTTGTCTGCTTTAGCAAAACGAACTCAAGACTCCACACCTCAAAAGTACTTCTTCAAGGGACGGCGGAAGCATCATGGAAATTGCGAAGAAGGCGCGCTATGATTAACGGTCACGTGGTTTTATTTACATCTACTTTATTCTCCCGCTGCAAGCAGTATGACAACTCAATTGAGTTATTGTTATGAACGCTCTTTAACTGTCATGGTTTCTCAGAGTCCCATTCTATATTGGGTGTGAAAGAATGCTTAATCTTCCTCAGAGGACTCTTTATCATATCTTTATCAGATATGAGATGCTTTTACGTGCCGTAAATCTACGATACGGGACCACTAACATTATTCCCTTCCGAAGGAAGTCATGCTATGGAGTCCTACGCCCGAAAAAAAATCATGTCATCCGCCAGTTTTGAACCCCCATCCTTAAGCTAGCATGATACCTCTAGAAGTCTAGATCACTGCCCGAGGACGATAAGAGAATGCTTATCATTCGATTGTAGAAGCAGGTTTATAGAATTTTATTCTTGCTTCTTTTGTTATTTTTCGCCAAAGTCATACAAATTGCATTACATAGCTGATTAAGTTATAATTTTGTGTAGATGCAGTTTTGTGCTCAAATCCCGAAGTGAATTCGAAACTCAGGTATGTAAAGTGAATTTGGTATTGTTTAATGTCCAATCTTACCTATACGTTACCATACAAATTGAGTACTGAAACACAAATACAATGTAATAATAAGTGGATGAAAATAAATGAAAGAAAACACTTCAGGTTAAAGTTTAGGGTATATCCCACCATTTGCCTGTTACGAGTGAGGAAATTTTAAAGAAAACAAAAAGACTGCTCAGGGAGGAGGATTTGCACCACAGACTTCCCTATTACAACTTTTCTAAAAGACCTCGGCTACCTGTCAGCCGTACGTTTCTTATAGGTATTAGAAAATGAATAATACAATTTAGATAATTGTACTGAAATACTGTTTAAAATATCAACAATAATAGCTGACAACAATGACTATTTTTGCATATAAATAAATAGAAAATAGTATTATTAGCAATAATGAGGTAAATTACGGATTGTGAGGACAAAATAATACAATGTCAGGTTAGCTTCAAATTAAAGCAATTCTGTTATACAAAGTCTTTCGTAATGAACTCTCAAATTTAGAAAAAAGATAATATTGTCAAAGCAAGACGTAAAATAATGAACAAATAACGTCAGTGCAATGCGTTTAATTTTTTCTCTCTCTACGAAAATTCTTTCCTAATAATACTTTTGCTATTTCATTTTAATTTAAACTTACATAAGGCTTCAAATATGGATGTTTTGAATTATAACATTATATAACCTTTAATCAAGATTGGTTGAAGTTTCTGACAGGGACAATAGAATCAGATCGATAGTCAGTTTTTAAAGTGGAACCTAAGCTATGTTAGATAACGTTAGATAACGTGTCACTCTTGAGTGAATAGGTAATATGTGTAAGTGACACATACAGCAATAAAACCAAGGTGACATTTCTAACAAATATGGCAGAGAAATATTATATTTTTGTAATAGATTTGATGGGTGTAATATTATCAAAATGTTAGATAGAAAAGCATTAAGTCAGTTAGGGTAACATATACAGGTACTGTCTCGTAAGTAATATCGTGTTTTAAGGAAAAAATATTTGAATTGTGTTCTGGCAAGCACTTAACTAATTTTCAAAGTGTAGACAATTAGATTCTACGGTCTTGAGCCATCGTTCAGCGAGACTTATTATACCCACGATGGAACCAGTCTCTGGTTTTTGATGTGAAGAATTCGGCGATGCCCACTTGCAATGTTTCAATGTTGTAAAATTTCTTACACGTAGAAAATAGGCCATGGAACGAAAAAAAATAATAATCTGATGCAGCGAGATCAGGGCTGCATGCTGGGTGTGCTATGAAACGGTACTCTCTTCCTCGAGTTGATTAATTAATGTTAGGGAACACATAGAAGATTAATTGAATGTTAAAGGAATATATACATGTATTGAACAAAAATATCTTGTGTGCAGTGTCAAGTTTGTTAGGGCTCTGAATCGCTAGGAAAACTGACCGCAACCATAAATAATGGGTCGCACCAGGCGTTTGCTTTCAAACATAGTTTGACAGGAAGGGGACATTTTGGGTGGTATAGGGTGAGATTCTCGTAACTGGGACTCCATATGTGTTCTACCGACCAACTAATTAAAAATAATGAACTGAAGGGGGAAGCGAAGTGTCATATGACCTATATGGGAACAAATACATATCTAAAGTTCAGTCGCTAGCTGGGGGCCGAGCTATATCGTCGTGCGAACGCACGCGGACAGAAAACGCGTTCATTAAAGCAGTCGGTGGCTGAGAGCCGAGCTGAACCGTCGTACGACAGCACGAAGACAGAAATCGCGTTCACTAAGGTTATTTTGGCTACTAGGTGCTAAACTGAACGGACAAATAAGCTAAAGAAATCGCGTTCAATTAAAGGTAGTTAGTAGCTGGGTGCTAATCCGATTAGTCGTGTTATGGACACGGGAGTACAACCACGCCAGCGCGAAGCCTGCCATTCAGAGTTCGCCTAATTAACACGTATACAACCGATCGTCATAAAAGAATTAACCTGTGCTTCTTCCCGAGTACCCTAATTGATCCACCCAAAACGCCCTGAATCAAGAGATCCTTGCCACAGATCCTATATTCATGAATATTAGGATAACTCCGAGAGCAGCCGAGGACATCGATATTTCTCAAATTTTATTGGCGATGCTGACGACCCTAGGAGTCAAGCCCCTGCCAAATAATAGAGCCGAACTGAGCTGCAATATACTAACTCAACGCCCCGACATGCCACAGCTAGCAGTTCGATTCCTCCCAAATGGTTCTTGCAGTATTGGGTTTGGCATTGTCCTGTTGCGATAAATTTCTATTTCGGTTAACTAATGCTGAGTATCTCAAAATTTCATGAACTCGATTCAGTTGTTGAGAATAAAGATCCATGTCAATCGCCCGCCCGTTTGGGACAAACTCCCAGTGAATTGCATCTTCAAAATTCCGCCAGACATACATTACTTTGAGATCGAACTGATTTTTAAGGATGATTTTGGCAGGTTGGCGTGGATCAAGCAACAGTTTCGAGGATTCAGGATTTCGATAATATACCCAATTTTCATCACAATTTTCCTGATAAATCTATCATTCATGGGATTAGGATAAGCTAACGACAGATGTCCACTCCACGTTCAACAGGTTGAGATGTCAGTTCATGAGGTGCAGATCTACAGCGTCTGAATGATTTTTCCAAGTGTCAATGTGGTGATGTATGGTATCTTTTGACGCACCAGGTACTCAGAAAGCCCACGGATACCTTTTGGCGAATTTTCTCTTAAAGCTTGGCATGTATACTCAATATTCCATACTTTAGGTTTTCTTTAGCGTTTTCGTCCGCATTGTTAAAACGTTGGAACCATCGTTGTGCCACAGGATCACTAACGATACATTCTCCTTCCACTTCACATATTCTTCGAGCTGCCACAGCGGCTTTATAACTTTGTTTCCAGTAATGGGACTCTTAAGTTTAAACTTTGTTGTCTCCATTTTGTGATTGTTTATTAACAACTGAAGACTGATATATGCTTTCAGTGTACACAACACGAGTCATGGCATCCTGTAAATAGCATTGCCAAACCAAAGAAACCCAATAAATTTTCCGAAAGAACAAAAGACTGACTGGTACTTATGAAATAACCTAATAATGAAACGCCTAGAATTATATTTTGTATTAAAATTTGGTGCGAGAATATGAGAATATCTGTTCATATTCACTGCTTAATATTCGTTTTTAGAGTAAAATGTAGACATTGCTTTGTATAGATTGTACACATTTAATGTTTATGGACGTTTTGGATTGGATTACTGTACGGAGGGGATTCGACAGTTAATGACAGAGGTTCTACTCCCATTAGTCCTGGACTCGTAGGACAAAGGACCCGGGCCTGCTTAGACCAGGAAGTTACCAAGCTGTCCCGAAAGGGCGCCCGGCACCTCCATGGGGCTTTCCATAGAGCAAGACCTAGAGACTAACAAGCCCCTCCCCCCATCTGGTCCTGTGGGCTCATGACGGGATGGAAGTGGATGCGCCACTTACGCGCGCCAACACCAAAATGGGAAGGCTACCGATATGACATCGGTGGGGCCGCCTGGTGATCTAGCACACCTACTAGATATGCTGGCTAGTACTCCAGGAATATATGGCTTCCCTCAACCCCGTCCGGAGACGTACCCGATCTCCCACGGGTATCGGGAACCACTGCCCCCTCGAGTCCAACCCAATCCGAACAACTCCCTATCAGGGAGGGGCTCGAATGTTCGGCCCGAGGTTCCTCTAGTAACGTCAGAGGTACCACGAGTGCTAGGGTTCGCAGCGCCCTCACCACAGCAGCTGAAGGGGACGGACGCTGCGACCAGTCTTTATCTATTGTACCTATGCCCCAAGTGGATCATCCCCGGAAGGAATGGATGTAATGAAAAGAGACAGAGGGTGGCCGACCTAAGGAGCCACGACAGTGCAGAGGGCAGAGTCCTTATACTTTACAGTGGGAAACACCCCGGCAGGCCAGTAAAATGGGCAACCCACCCGACTGCTGTACGCAAACGGTCCCAGCAGTCGGTTTGGAGACGGGCAACTGACCTACCGGAGGAGGAAGTGGTTCACTCTGAGTATATCTTCCTGGCATGCACCGCCGAGACTCCCGCCAACACTTCCATCTTGAAAGGGACTACCAGATGAGAGATGAGTGAAATGATAATGGAGGGATCGGAAATACAGGGAATGTAATTAAACTATACAACATTCTCCCTGCGAGATGGGAAAACCCCCGAAAAAACCCTTGGCTCAGGCAGGTCGACTAAGGGAATCGAAACCGGACCACCCGAATGCGTCCATGGAGGAAACCATCTGATTCACCCCGCTCGGTATGGATGGACGCTTTAAATTTATATTATTTCTCTGCAGTATACGACATAGTTTGAATCACAACTTACACTGCGAAATTTAAATTGTACATGAACAAATTTTGTTTTGCAGCTATGGTAACAAAATAAACAAAGCACATTGACATTCCCAAAGTGTAATTCAATAATTGTAAATCAGCAGACATATAGGCAAAGATTTAGTAACATTCCTAGGTGGTACAATCACATCCAAATTATGAGGTACCTCTATAAAGAAAAGAATGCTGAACGACCACATATGTATGAGAATGAGGTGAGAGTCAGGACGCTTTTCGTGCTCAGTCCTAAAGTGCAGCGGGAAGTCCAAAACAGCAATCCCAACAATGACAGTGCAATCATACTTCCTGATTCTAAAGCAGCATTATGTGCAATAAGTTGATATAAAATGAGGTCAATCCAAATTAAAGAATGTTACAAAATGATCAAACAACTTCAAAATCTACAGAAAAGAATTATATTACAGTGGATACCTGCACATTGTGGAATTGCTGGAAATGAATCAGCTGATTTTATTGCCTAAAAAGGTGCAAATTTAATTCAGAACAAAAGTAAAAGCTTACCCTTTACATCCATAAAAAGATTAATCAAAAACAAATATAAAAACAAACAAAACCAATCAATATCTAACAAAGCCAAAGATAAAAAGTGGAACATTTTAATTAAAAATCCAGAAATTATTCCAGAAATCCCACGTAAAGTAGCAGTAACAAATTTTAGATTACTTACGGAACATGATTATTTGGCCAAACACTTACACAGAATAGGAATTTATACAAGTCGAAATTGTCCTCTGTGCAACAAAGAAGAGGAAATGACTGAAGAATATCTTTTAACCTGTGAAGCCCTACCTGCCGGATCCACTACACAGAAATATTGGAGAGCGAGAGAGCTAATGGCTTCATTGCCAAAGCCTAGCATTTGATAACAAAGAAGAGGAAATGACTGAAGAACATCTTTTAACCTGTGAAGCTCTACCTGCCGGATCCACTACACAGAAATATTGGAGAGCGAGAGAGCTATTGGCTTCATTGCCAAAGCCTAGCATTTGAAAACAACAACAATGACAGTGCGGAAGGTGTTAAGAAATTATGCTGAAAACGTGGGTTGCAGAGTTTAAAATGGGACGTACGGGCACTAATGATGAACCTCGCTCTGGGCGCCCTGTGGAAGTCAAGAGATTATTGTCCAGAGATCATTGAACTAAATAATTTAGTACTGGAAGACCGCAGAATTAAAGCTGTTTGAGATTAGCAAAGGTTGTAAACATATCAAAAGAACGTGTAAGGTTTTAGGCTTTCACAAGGTATGTGAAAATGGGTACCGTGTTAGTTGACATCTTAACAGTATCTGTTAAGAATTTTGAGCTCTACCGTAAAAATCCCAGCGAATTTTTGAGACGGCTTATTACCATGGCTGAAACTTGGAAACATCACAACACTCCAGAGAGTAAATCACAGTCAAAACAGTGGATTGTGCCAGGTGAACCAACTCCAAAAAAAGGGGAAAGTCAATTTTCTCAGCTAACAAGGTTCTGGCGAGTGTTTTCTGGGATATGCAAGGAATTATTTTCACTGATTACTTGGAACAGGGTAAAAGTATCACTGGTGTTTACTACGCAAGCTTACTGCAACGTTTGAGCGATGAGGTGAAAGGAAAAAGACCTCATTTAGCAAAGGAAAGAATCTTGCTTCTTCACAACAATACTCCGGCCCATTGTTCAGTCATTGCAATGAGAAAAATGTGCGAATTAAGTTCGAATTGCTTGAAAATTCAACCTATTGCCCGCCTCGGTAGCGTAGATGGTAGCGAGTCTACGTCACGTTCAAGAGGTCCCGAGTTCAAATCTCGGTCAGGGTGAGTTACCTGGATAAGGTTTTTTACAGTGTTTTCCCTTATCATGAAGGACGAATGTCTGGTAACTAAGCTCTATGGACCCCGGGCTCATTTGAGCATTATTTTACCTGTTTCATTCATCGTCCGATATGACTTAAGGGCACTGGGAGTTCGATAGGTTTCAAAAAATACACTTTTTGTTTTTAATGTTAAAAAAGTATATAATTCTGAAGCTTTAAAATGATACATATAACATAAGTTGACAGCTGATATTAAAGTCCTTTAATTTGTCAACTTAAACATGGCGGCGTAATGATACGTCCACATCCTGAGAATGGTGCTTAATCTTCGATCGCGATTTCCCAAAAACCTTGATTTTTCATACTTTAGGTGCATGTTTCTCAAAAACCATAACACATTCGGCTAACATTTATATTGATGTGATTTATAAAACGGATGAAAACATATATTCAGTCCTTGAAAATATTATCTTTTTTTTTTTACTCAAAACTAATTAATTTTTCATGTGTGTAGTATAAACTATGTGATTTTCATTTATCTGATATTATAAAACTGTATCTTAGGTTATTTAGGATAAAACTTGGTGCATGTAGCTTTAAATTCCTATAAGTGCACCTGAAGTATAGCGTGCAATATTTTTTTCAGGACACACGGTGTGATTTATGCCCCTTTTGCATGGACCTATGCGAACGTAATTTAAATATTATACAGTAGTTAAATGCACACATCTTTATACAGTAATCATACCGAATTTCTATTTCTGATAATGTTTAGTTTTCTATATATTCAAATTTTAATATTGGTAAAAATTCGCCTTGTCTGGGTAAAATTAATCTCCCAGTGCCCTTGACGTTGGAGGACGTAAAATTAAAAAAAAAAAATATATATATATATATATATATATATATATTCTAACCTCTTCACCAGATCTAGCACCCACTGACCAACACCTGTTCCCGAACTTCAAAAAATTTCTTGGAGGACAAAGATCTCACAGCAACGAGGTGTTTATTGATGTGGTAACAGCTATTTTGAGGACCATGATAAAATACCACTCCAGAGATGTTTAAATTAGAAAACCGATATGATAAATTTATTAGCCTTTCTGGTGATTATGTTGATAAATAAAGAAAAAAGGCTTTTAATTTTTTTTTTTTTATTCTGAGGCCCGAGATTTATCAGCCGATTCTCGCATGTACCAAACTGCAAAATGGGGGTGCGGTAAACAAAGGACTACCAGACGTGGTGTGTCTTGTGTAAAAGGAAGCCCAATTGAACACTTGAAGTGTGAGTTATGGTAATTTTCACAGCTTATCATTTTAAGTTATGTCTAAAAATTATATACACGCAACGAAAATATATAACTGCAAATTCCTATAATTATGTATGCATAATATTGATGTTTGTGGTTTATTATGTAATTCATATTGATAGGAAACATGATCAATTGAATTTATTTCTGACAGCACTGCTCCATAATTTTCTGTTAGCTTGATGCTTTCAGCTCCGTAAACAATTGTAACCAGATATCCATATCCTGTAGTGATAAGATACCATCCGTCCTTGTGTCAGTGACTTTGTAGAAAATTTGAAGGCAAATCGTCCAACTTTGTCCATCAAAAGTAGTAAAAATGTCTTCTGAAATATTAAGTGTAAATTGGTTGTGTTTGATTTTAGGCAACAATGTCTTAATGTATAGGAAGTCATTTTATGCAGATGCCACAGTTAGCGATCCAATAATGCATTCCAAAAAGACAATATACCCTTGGAGGTAAACTCATTAAGGAATAACATGAAAATTTATGAGTTTTATAAAGCAACAGGTTCTGATAAAGAATGATCATAATTTTTTTACGGTCATAAATATTCGTACTAAAATCCAACTTTATTATATTCTGTTAGCTTAATGTGAAACAAATACGCCGTAGTACTTTCATTATTGGTACTCCTGGTTCCCGCATGTGAGAACTAGGCAAGTTCAGACATGTTAAGTATCGCCTATCGCTCCAATGGAGGTAACACGCGAGGAACAATATGCGGCTTTGAAATTCTGCTTTCGTCTCAACAGATCTTCAGTTGAGGCGTATACAATATTACAGGAGGCCTATGGAGAGTTTGTTCTTCGACAGAGCACAGCTGGAAGGTGGTTTAAAGAGGGGGGGGGGCATCAATTTCAAAGAAAGGTGGACCCGGAGCTCCAGTTACTGCTCTTACGGAAGAAAACATTAACACTGTTGCTGCCATTGTGAGAGAGAATCCACGAACTACCTTAAGATCACTTTCTGAAATACTGAACATTTCATTGGGTGCCACCCACACGTTGGTGACAGGAACATTACACATGAGACGTGTTTGTGCGCGATGGTTTCCAAGACTGTTGATTTCCGAACAAAAGGACATTCGCATGCAGGTCTGCATGCAGTTAAGTTGATGTTAGAGGAAGATCCGGAGTTTCTTTCAAACGTAATCACTGCTGATGAAACTTGGCTACATCATTTTGATCCTGAGAGCAACTAGCAAAGCTCATTGCGGAAATCTTCATCACCAACCTCCCAAAAGCAAAAGTGGTTGCTTCTGCTGGGAAAGTTATGGTCATCTTATTCTTTGACATTCATGGAATGGTTTATCAGCATGTTGTACCTGCACACACATCAGTAACTGGACAATACTACAGGGATGTCCTAAAAACGTTGCAAGTCCATATCAGGCGCAAAAGACCACATTTCCGTGAAGCAGGCTGGATGCGATACCACGAAAATGCGTGGCCGCATATTGCCAATGTTGTTGCTGAATATCTTGCAAAAATAAATGTGAAGTGCATCCCTCACCCTCCTTGTAGTCCGAATTTAGCCCCATGTGACTTTTTTCTATTCCCTAACTTGAAGAAACTCCTTCGTGGGAGGCATTAACTATCATCAGAAGCAGTAGTGAAGGCTGCAGAGGCGATTTTGAAGGAGCTCTCAAAAATAGTTTCCAGCATATCTTTGGAGACTGGCAGAAACGCTGGGACAAGTACATTGCATTCAGGGGGGACTATTTTGAGAAGGACCATCAAAATTATGAGGATGGGAAAAGTATTATCGAGTACAGTAATAGGAATAAAACAGCATGGAGAATCATAAATAAACACAAGGGTAATAAAAAACAATCTGTAAATATTGTACTTGACTATCATTCACAGCATATAAGTAATCCACAGGAAGTATGTAAGATATTCAATTGTTTCTTTACAAATGGAGTCAACAAGAAACATAAAGATGTAATAAAGTGCCCTTTTTCATATTGGATAAAATATACTTAATGCCAACAAACAAAGGTGAAATAAGTAGTCTAATAAACTGTTTTAAAACCCAAACGTCTGCTGCATGGGATGGTATATCCACAAAAGTTTTAAAAAGATGTTCCACAGTAATAGTAGATATACTAGAACACTTCATAAATCACTCTTTATCTAAAAGCGTGTTTCTTGCATGTTTAAAAAAAATCGGTAGTTAGGCCAGTGATTAACAAAGGCGACAAACATGATAAGAATAATTATAGGCCTGTAACACTCTCCTCAGTACTTGCTAAACTTTATGAGAAGATTATAGCTAAGCAGTTACTATGCTTCTTGGACAAGCATAATAAATTAAGTAGCTCCCAGCATGGGTTTAGAAATAAATTTCCAACTGTGACTGTAATGGTAGATATTATCCATCACATACTAACACACCTCAAGAAAAATGATAATGTAGTAGGATTCTTAGGTTCTTAGATCTGTCAGAAGCTTTCGATAGCATGTGCCATAAAACATTACTTCAGAAACTAGAGCATTATGGAATAAGGGGAAAAACATTAGAATTAACAAACTATCTAATGGGGCGTAAACAGAAATAGCATACAAACTTGGTAGTACTACAAAAAAAGCTTCATCTAATTATTACTGGGCAATAACAAAATAATTTTTGAATGTTTCGAGCTCTTCATGAAGCTATTCCTACTAATCTTTGTTTGAGAAAGACAAATATGGCAATGAAAAATTTTTATTAGCTCTAATTTCTATGATATACACAAGGTGGAAGTACTAAATATTAACAGATTGAGAGAAAAGATACATTTTAATTACATACATGCTAACAAAAATGAAATTGCATCTGACTTTTTAACTGGTAATTACATGCTTAGAGTTCTAAATTTCTGGAAAAATACTTTGCAGATAATCGTGTCTGAAGAGAATCATGTGGTGGCCTAATGACTTCGTCGTCTTTTAGCTTGCCTCTTGTGATGGAGTTCTGCAGAATCCCTATACAAAGACCAACAGTAATCCAGAAGCATTACTTCATTCCAACGGCCTTGATATCTTTGTTCCATAACAGAAATCTCCTGATAGAATCTCTCCCCATGTTCATCACTAACAGCTCCACAACTAGGAGGGTAAAAGTCTAGGTGGGAGTGGAGTAAATGGATCTTAAGGGAAATGTTACATCCAAGGTTACGTTATTTTTGCAGGAGCACTGCCACCAAATGCTTGTAGTTGTCATCTACGGTATTTTGACAGGTGTGCCAACTCCCCCCCAAAAATTCCCCCAAATTTAAGAACTTCATTCTAAAAAATGAAATGCCACTTTATCTTAAAAACAAGAGCTAATCTATCATTTTTATGATGATTTTTTAATTTAGCAGATGGAAATACATGTAAATTCTATATTTTTAAGCCCGAAACATTTTCATTGTTGCCCAGTGTTATAACCACCTAAGATTGGGTATACTGCAAGGATCAGTACTTGGCCCTCTACTATACATAAATTATATAAATGATATGCCAGATTTCAACAATAGCAAAGCAATAGCATATGCGGATGACACATCCTTGATTTTTTGGTATAAATCAGAAATTAGTTTACAAAATAATATAAAAGAACAAACAAATTCACTGGTAGAATATTTTAGAAAAACTAATTTAAATGTTAATGCAGGGAAAAGTAAAGTTATGTTATTTGAACTTAGAAACAGCAAAACATTCCTGTACAATGGAAATACTGCTTGCATCTTCTGCATGTAAGCAGTACAAAACTGTTTTTATTTCCTTGAAATCTTCTGCGTAGTATGACACAGCCTTTAACCAAGTACCCCATCAAGTTAAAACTGGCTGAGAAGATGAAGACACATTTGGAAGGACTTCATGAAAATGTATAACTCTAATCAAAACTTTACAAATAATTTCTTTACACTAGAGACAAGAAGATCTATGTCTTTATATTGACTCCTAACTGTTTAGGTGAGAAAATGTAAACCATCTGCATGATAAAATGATGGCTTAGGAGTGAAAATTCACATAATTTGAATAAAATATATTATTTTAATTAAAAAGCATAATATAAGTAGGTAAACTCCCTATTACAGCAAAAAAGCATTTAGCTTAGAAATCCAGGTTCTATTCATGAGTAATGATGTATTATCTCAAAATATTAGGGAATGATTTCAGAAGTCCTGTTTCTTCTAGATGCAGGGGCGGCCGGTGAGGCTTTGTATTGGCGGTGCAATAAATAAATAAATGAATAAATAAATAAATAAATAAATTAATAAATACATACATAAATATATGAATGTATCAATCAGTACATACATAAATAGATGAATGAATAAATAAAAAATAAATAAATGAGGGTTGTTAAAATATAAATATGTGTACCAATTTCGAACAATTTAGATAACCTTATCAATAATCCATTCTATTTTATAATACACCATACCAAACAGAACGTACAGGGAAATGGAAATAGATATTTATTACTCTTGTTACGCACAGGTGTAATGAGCACCATAAAAGTTTGATAATAGTCATGGAGAATGTGATATGAAGCGTTCCTGTACGATTTCGCGACAGAGAGACAGTTGTCTTAAATGCCCTGCTTTAGTGCACTCTAACGGATAAAACGTAAGTTATGCACCAGAGAAATCTCGGCACCACCTTCTCCCATAAGAAGCAGTGTATAAGCAGACATCCTAGCACTTAACACAGGCGCTTATGAGCGTAGATGGTGTCATTCTGGAATCGGCGCTAAGCCACACAAAACAACCAGGACAGAGCGCTTGCATTTAATGTGCCTATTCACACGAGGGAGCAGCTACTCAGAATCAATCTTTTTTGTGCAATTCCTATATATTTCTCTTTCTTTCGTTTTCATACAGATGGTGCCATGGCACAGCGGCACTACCTCAGAAGCCACCCCTGTCTAGATGACTTCTGCATAACTCAGAAATCATATGAGATGCATACAATCTTACTACACAAAAATGCTACATCTTGTGAAAACACAGAATATATGTGTGATACTTTTTTCATCAAGTAAATGGAAAGAATGTTATCAAAGATAGTCATGGGAGATTTATGGAGAGCAGAGGAGATAAATCTTAGCGGGGTTTGGAAGGAAGTGTGAACCATAGTACAAGACATAGATAGGCAGGAAATACGCGAAAGTATAGAAGAAAAGAAATCTTTGAAACTCAATAAGCAATTAAAGGCAGAATGGGGTAGGGAAAAATATATTGATTATTGTGACAAAACTGAAAGAGAAGGCATAGCATGGATCAGGGTAGGAATAATATATCTAAAAGGGTTGAGAAGTAATGAGGTAGGGATATGTGAATTTGTTGGAGATGAAGGGAGCACTGTTCACTGATAGAATGTAAGGAGTTAACAAATTGCAGGAGAAAAATATGGGATAAGAAATGGGACGTGTGAGCAAATATGTAGTGGCGTTACGCATGTTAGCAGGGATGAGTGAAAAGGAAATAAGATGTATAGGAGAAGTATTATATAGGTTAAGAGAAAAGTGGATTAGGGCAAAAGAAGTGAAGGTCAAGAAGAAATGACAACAAGCCGCTCAGGAAAACCAAAGGCTTATGGCCAGGGGACGTGAGTCATCGAGTAAATCTTGAGTCAGCATTTATGTAATGAAATTGTAATAGAAACTGTACAAATAAATATCATTATCAATTGTCAAGTAAATCCTTTCCAAGATACTTTTTGTTACTAATCTGAATTTTCCATTGCTTAATACTTTTTTAAATGAAAAACTGTTATTCAGCTTTTTTTAAATCTTTATCCATGCAAAGAGAACAGAATTTCAAAACCATCACATAGCAAACAGCTTTAAAAAATGTGATCCTCATTTTAAGTCTAGTTTTTCCTTATTCACTTCATAAACATAAGAAAATTAGCCATATTATAATTTCTGCAAATATTTATCTTGATCAACATGAAGTAGATTATAAGTAAATGCCACCAAGTCCCAGGCTGTTACTTTTACCAGGCGGAATCCTCAAGATGTCCCCAATCTTCAGCTAGCAGGAGAAGAGGTACCATGGTCCAACACAGCGACATATCTGGGGGTCACCCTAGATATGAAGTTAACATAGAAGCCCCACATCACAGCACTGGCAAACAAAGTCGGCAGAAAGATGGAAATGCTGTACGCATTATATAATAGAAAGTCAACAATGGCACTGATTAATAAGATCCTCCTCTACAAGCAGGTTCTGCTACCTGCGCTAACATATGCCTGCCAAGTCTGGAGTGTTGCCATAAAAACACACCTCTAGAACAATTCCTTTCTTGGAAGTGTTGAAAACAGTGTTGTTATGATAAATTAACTTCAAAGAGAGTCGATTAATAACACTAAACAACGTTACTAAAATTAGGCAAATGAGTCAACCTTGTATATACTTTTCTCCACTTACAAGTTTTTTATGAAGACTAGTTTCTGGGGACTTCTCCCCTATCGTCAGCACTGTGGTAGACTGATGATGCATCCGGTGTCTGCATCTGGCTTGGTGTTGTGCTGCCATCTAACGTCCTGGTAAGTTTGATGACGTCATCTACCGCGGGAATTTCAAAATTCATCAAGAGGTCCTGTTTTTTCGTAATAAATATGTTTTCCCAAATCTGTAGTTCCAGAGGTTTCTTTGCATGTTTGATCAGTTCTATTTCTTGCTTTATGTTGTGATTCTCAGACCAAAAGTGATGTGATACGGCCGACTTGTCCATTTGTTTGAATTTAATATTTCTGAAGTGTTCTTTCATTCTTGTTCCTAGATTCCTTTTGGTCTTACCAATGTATATCTTGTCACAATCCTGGCAACTCATTTGGTAAATGCCTGATAATTGAGTTTTCGGTGTGCTATTTTTTAGAGGGTGGTTTAGTAAGTTGCGGATGTTGTGTTTGTTTTGAGGGGCTAATTTTATGTTGAAGCTCTTAAATATCTTTTCAAATTTTTTGAAGTATTTTGGATGAAATGTAAATTTTCCATATCTGGTGTTTGGGTTTTCTAGTTTTTTTAACGTAGTAATGTCCTTTAAGTATTTGTTTCTTTTGTGTCTATAGATCAGTTTTTTGATGAAATTTGTGTTATAGTTGTTCAGTTCGGCAACCTGGTGTATGTGAGCGTACTCCTGTTCATATTCTGTTTTTGTTAGCGGAATGTTGATTAATCTGTGAACTAAACTATGGTATACTGCATATTGATGTTGTACTGGGTTGAATGGGTTGCATTTAATGTAATTGTCAACATGTGTTGCTTTTCGGTATATTCCAAATTGTAATCCTGTTGGTGTTCTAATGATTTTCAAATCTAGAAAAGGTAGCCATTCATCCTACTCTACTTCAATGGTGAAAACTATACACCAGGTTGCCGAACTGAACAACTATAACACAAATAAAGTGATCCTTTGCTCTTGTTTCTAAATTTCTTTTGGTTTTTCCAATATAAATTTGACTACAGTCATTGCATTCAATTTGATATATACCAGATTTTTTGTTAGATGGAATGGCATCTTCGATGTTTGAGCAAATTAGGTTTTTTAAGGAGAAATGGTTGACTGATGCTAGTTGAATGTTTTGTTTTTTGAAGACTTTTTTGAATTTATCATAGGCCCATGGATGGTAAGTAAATTTTTTGAAAATCATATTAGTTTCTGTAGCTGAGAGGGTTGTGGTTTCCTTTAGTAGCTTCTTCTTTTTTGCTAAGTTCACTTTTTTGTCCACTAATGATTTGGGAAAGTTATTTTTTTGTGCTATTTCAATTATTTTGTTGTATTCTGCTTTGTATTCTTCTGCTGTGAGAGGGATGTTTACCAGTCTGTGTGCTAAACTATTGAAGATTGCCTGTTTGTTGGATCTTGGGTTGTAGCCATTAGCTTTTATGTAGTTGTCTGTCTGTGTTGACTTTCTGTAAATGCCAAAGTTTAGTCTGTTTTTATTCCTCATTATTTTTAGATCCAAAAATGGTAAATACTCATCTTTTTCTATTTCTACAGTGAACTTGATGCTTTTTTCTCGGATATTTAAAAGCTTTAGTGCATCACTGATGTGTTTTTTTGGTACTATTGCAAAGATGTCATCTACATATCGTTGCCAGAGTTTGAACATCCAAGGGAAACCTTTGTTGATCCTTATTTCTAATGCACTCAAGTACAGATTGGCCAGGAAGGGTGATAGGGGGTTACCCATTGCCAACCCTGAAGTTTGGTGGAAATATTTTGTTTGAAACTGGAAGAAATTTTGTTCTATGCATAATTTGGTTAGTTCGATGTAGTCTGAAATTTCAGATGATGCCATTCCAAGTGATTTGAGCCATTTTTCTATCAACGGTGGGAGTTGATTTACTGGTATGCTGGGAAACAGAGGACTCCCTTCAACGACCTCTGTGCTGTGTGTGGATGAAGTAGATAAGGCATAAGTATTTTGTGAGAGTAGTTTGTACAAGAGTAAAGAAGATATATACAGAACACCTGAGTTTTGCTATTGCTTTACAGAACCCATAACATATTTTAAACTTATTAAGACTTTGAATAAGTTACTGTCTAACTTCACAGACAACATTTTACTGCATAAAATTACCACATTTTTTTAAAGTTACTTGTGGTGTCTCGTATTTGTTTTCCTCAGGAATTGTTCTCTTGTTTCACAATCCATTTATTTTGAAATCAGGTAAGAGTATTTAGAAACAACGATAAAAAAACTGCATAAGAGAATTAATTGTATGATTAGGTTTCATATTTATTTATTTGTCCATATTTTGAAACTTACATAGGTTTTAAGTAATGATCTTTACTTGTCATTCATTCTTCTATCAAAACAGTATAAAAATGTAATGGTAATTGATGAAATAATCAAAGATGAACTTCATGCTCTGAAAAGGTCCTCATTTAAGTTCTCCCACTGCTCTAATTGTAATTTCTTGGATCTGTTGGACAAAAGAATAACAAATTAGTTATTTATTAGTTAATAAAGCTATCAGTGCTCCTAGATGAGGTACACTGATCCTTATGAACTATATACATTACCCTTGATTAAGGGTTGGCAAATGCCTGGGCCTTGATAATCAACAAAAAGGATTAAGGACTGCAATATTACCCTATAACCAATTTATATTTTGATAGTAGTTTTAATTGCTATTTTATTAACATGAATTAGAGCTCAGCCTGTATTTTAAAAGGTCAAATTTTGACTATTTTGTATTTCCTTTACTACATTTAAAATCCCTTAATTCTTAAATTTATGTAGATTGAGTGGAGGATGGTTCATAAAAGGTTTGGTAAATCATTACATTTATGCTATACCTTCCATTTTTCTTAGTGACATTGAGAAATATTTCAATTTTCTAAAATGAAACCATTGCTTAAACGGAGGTTTGTTAATTTTAAAATGTTCATTAAAATTTAAGAAATGTGAGAATAGTTGTTGATAAAAATAAGGGGCAGAAGAATATTTTCACTGGTGAGGAAGTATATATTCCTGTAACTGATGTATATAAATTGTATCTTTAATTCATTTGTGACGTTTTAGTATAAAAAGTAATCATTAACAAAGAAAAGACATTATGCGTGTTTGGAGGAATTTAGTAACAGTGACGTCAAGATTAATCATAAAAACTATTTGTAGTCGGTTTATTGACACTCGTCACTTAATTTTTTTATATTATTGATGGGACTAGTTTCAAAGGCCATTGCCTCCATTTTCAACCTCTCTCCAACTAGCATCTGTTGTCTGCTCTCCTCTCTCTATCTTTTTTTGTAATTTATGTCCTCCAACGTTAAGTCATATCGGACGATGAATGGAATGGATGAAATGATGCTCAAATGAGTCCGGGGCCATAGAGCTTAGAGTTTCCCAACATTTGTCTTACAGGGTAAGGGAAAACCCCAGAAAAAACCTTATCCAGGTAACTCACTCTGACCGAGATTCGAACTCGGGATCTCTTGAGCGTGAGGCAGACATGCTACCACCACACTACCAAAGCAGGCCCTCTCTCTGGTGGTGGAACTATGAACTTCTTTGTCAAATTATCTACTGGTGGGATTTTAGAGTTACCAGACACTTCTGGATAAAGGAAAACCCTGATAAAACCTTATCTAGATAACTCACCCTGACCAATATGAACTCGGAACCTCTTCAACATCGGGCAGATATGCTATGCTACCGAGGCGGGCATCAGATGATGGTGAGGTGATGATTGAAATGTTATCATCGTCACCATCATCCTGTGCCATGGCATGGTGGGCTGCGGCATTGTGCTTAGGTTCTCCGCCATGGAATGCACCCGGATTCAATCCCACCTTTAGGGGTTGCAGATTTTAAATCCAGGTTATAGGACTAGTGCCCACTCAGCATCGTGAGGAATATGAGGAGCTATGATAGGTAGCGAAAACCGGTCAAGGAAGCCAACTTTTTGGCTGGGAATGCTGTGATGATGACCATATCTCCTCCCCTTTTCAGCTGGATGATCGCCCATATCTGCCTTGCATATGTGGGCGTGAGGCTGGCAGTCTGTTTGGCAGGCTCGGGCTTGCTTGTGGGCTGTTACACCGTAGATCATTAATAATATCGTTAATATCATCATTATCATCATCATTATTAATGTAATGCAAATGATGTTTTATTTCACTGAAAATTTGAAAAAAAAAACTACTTTTGAAAGTGTTTTATTCATCTGATCATGAGACTTTCACTTACTTTATCTTACGTCCCCGAAGTTGGCTCCAAGTTACAGTATAATTCTTTGACATGTGTCACAATCTCAAATTGCTTAAAATGTTGGCTAAGGAGCTATATGATATTATAAAGTAAGACCTAAGAAATTCATAATAGGTATGTCTTACCTGCACATGAGGTGGCACACTCAAAGCATAAACAACGGCATCTGCAATTTCATTTGGCTCCAGGGCAGGATATTTCACTGGAGCCATTTCTGTTTTCAACGTGCCAGGACTGATGCTCTATAAAAACAGTGCATTCTAAATAGCATTTTGATTTCAATACATACAATTTCCATTGCACTTAGGCATATAATATCCCAATCACACTGATTCAGATAATGGAGGAAGCAAGTCATATCAGCTAATAAAATTAGACTGAAGAGGGGAGTGTGTCAGAATCTAAGAGCATGAAGAAATCTGAAGTAGTACATTGTGTATGAAGACAAAACATTTGGGTGAAAGTAGAAAGACAAATAAATCGAAGGTGTAGTGGTGAAATGATTAATGGCATACCTTGATTATTAAAAGAAAGGGAGAAAGAAAACAAATGAAGTGGTAAAGTGAAGAAAATTAGAATTAAATAGAAATTAATAAAACATGTACAATATGTAATTGTAACGAAATGCAGTTAATACATTTATTCATTAAATACAAGCGCTGTTCAATAAAGAATGATCACAAATTTTTTCGGTCATAATTTTTTGCACTAAAATTCAATCTTATTATATTCTGTTAGCCTAATGTGAAACAAACACGCTGTAGTAGTTTCATTGTTGGTACTCTTGGTTCCCGCCTGTGCGAACCAGGCAAGTTCAGACATGTTCAGTATCGCCTACTGCTGCAATGGAGGTAACAGTTGATGTTAGAGGAAGATCTGGAGTTTCTTTCAAACGTACTCAATGCTGATGGAAGAACTTGGCTACATCATTTTGGTCCTGAGAGCAAACAGCAAAGTTCACTGTGGAAATCTCCTTCATCACCCATCCCCCAAAAAGCAAAAGTGGTTGCCTCTGCTGGGAAAGTTATGGTCATCTCATTCTTTGATAGTGTTACCCAATCGGCAAACTTGCGGTCGATTACGCGAGGGGAAGGTCGGTGGAGGGGGGCGTGTGACATCGGTACCACCTGCGGTGGCATGGCAGAGTGGAGGGAAACCACAGGGGTGGCTGAATCTTCGTTTCCCCCGCCTCCTGCCGCCTGAAAGAATGCGAAACCTCCAGAATATTTTCCCCCTCCATGGTAAAGAATTCTCTAGAAACATTTAGCCACCTATAAATAGAGGGACGATGCGACCGAGAGCTCAACATGATCTACGATACCGGGCGTAGATTCCCGTCCCACATCCTACACACATACTCTTGGGTCCCGTATATCATGGACGTGGTGCGGGATCATCCCGCACCATCTACGATAGCCTGGATTCCCATCCAAACATACTGGTGAACACCCTTGGCCGTTACGACCACAGGGTTCCTCGCCGCCGACCAAACTACCGGTTACCCAAAGATGCCTTGGGTAACTAGTACTAAACAGGGCCACATTCCCCTGACTCCAACCTCCTAAGCCCAGAAATGGACTTGGTAAACTCAATACCTTAACACTGTTCCTTTCCCTCTAGCCTGTAAAGCGGACTGTGCTCAGATGCCTCCCAGGCAGGCGGAAGAGCGCAGACAGCACTGGCGCATCCCCCCACGGGGCGACTGCACGCACAAGGCTAGATATGTCCACTGCCGAAAACAATCGCCTGAGACAAAGGAGGACTCTTCTATACTGCCCAGATAAAGACGCAATAAGCGGCTAGGTGCTGGGCAGCAAACACTCCGTCCAGGTAAACCTGGACGACTTGACTCTTCTGCTGATCTGCTGCTGGTCTGCGAGAGTTCAGTTCAGTTCAGTTCTTGGCGAGCAGCGTGAGGAGCACCCAGTGAGGGAACGTAACTGCGAGCAGTGGACTGTGACAGATGAACTGGTGAATTGTAATTGTGTGCATTATGTAATTCTGTATTTCACGAACCCACAAAGTCATAACTGGCGTCAGGAGTGAGATAACGGCCATGGAATCGGCACTGGAAACGATTTTACACAAAATGGAAGAAATGAAGGCGGCCATCGACAACCTTACCGCCGAGTTGAAGGAAAAGAAGACGCCAAATTAAAACCTAACTGCAAAAACAGAAACGGCAAATAACAACCTGGCCGCAGAGTTGAAACAAATGAAGACGGTCAACGACAACATCGCCAGGAAGATGGAAGAAATAAACACCGAATTGACCACAGAAGTGAGGGCAGCGAACGACAGCCTGGCCACGGAAATGAAGGTGGCGAACGAGGTCCTCGCCGCCAAATTTGAGGAACAGTTGGCCGGCGTGAGGGATGACGTCGCGAAGCTGGGCAAGCAGATGGGTCAAGTAGACGACCGCCTTAATGATTTAGAGGAAAAGGCCGACAAAAACACCAAGTCCCTGAACGCCGTGGTGGAAGACGTCGAAGACCTTGCGTAAACAACCTGGAGGGAAAGTCCGACAGCAGCGTCAAGTCCCTGAACGCCATGGTGGAGGACGTCATCGGCAGGCGGCTGAAGGATTTGAAGGCCGACGCGCCGGGACGCGACACAACATCTGCGAGCGTCAAAACTCCCAAGTACAACGGCGCGTCAACTTTCGAGGTCTTCCGCCACCAATTCGACGCAGTGGCCAAGCAGAACAAATGGTTAACAAAGGAAGAGGCCACGCAGTTAATAGCCAGCCTCCAGGGACGGGCCGCGGAAGTCCTGAACGTTGTGCAGACAACGGCGGCGCCCAAAGACATCTGGAAGGCCCTGGAGCATCGTTTTGGAAACCACCGCTCAGCCGCAGCGTACCGCAGCCAGCTAAAGGCAAGTTCACAGCAGCCAGGGGAGACGCTGCAGGTGTTCGCCCTGGCAGTCGAACTGGCTAGCAAGGCCCTAGTCGACCTCCCACCAGAGTTCGTATCCCGGGAAGCTGCCTATACATTCTTTGACGGGGTACGAGACACGGAGATTCGTCAGCGCCTAATTCACGGCGATTATAAAACCATCCACGAGGCGCTAACGGCAGCATTAAGGATGGAGGCGGCCAAGGTAACAGCTATCCCGACGTCGAGAACGAGGAGTGTCCGCTACACCAGAGACAGTAGACCAGCCGAGGGACGCCGGCGAAGACCTAGTCGCCTGTGTTGAGTGTATGGACAGCCCGGACACCTGGAGAGAGACTGCCCACACCAGGAAGAGCAGCCGCAAAACGAGTAAGGGCCGTCGTGGAGACACGTCGGCGCCATCACCACCATCCTCTCGAGTGACACTGCGCACCGTCAGCCGGCGTATGGATGACAGCCTCATCGCGGACGGTTGGGTGAGAGGGAAGCCGTGCCGCATGCTGGTGAACACCGGGGCAGCCGTGACCATCATCAGACCTGACATGGCGAAGGGTTTGCCGACAAGGAAGCCGAGCCGACCATACCAGCTTGTCACGGCATCGGGCGACACCTTGCCTGTGGAGGAGGCCCTGCTGAAGCTGACCTTGGAACGGAGTGCCGTGCGTCTATGGGTGTTCGTCGCGAAGGTGGCTGAGGAGGTTATTCTGGGACTGGATGCCCTCAGGAGTCACGAGGCGACGGTTGACGTCGGCAGGAAGGTCCTGCGGCTCAACGCAGAAGAGGTTATACTCCGTCAACCCGAAGAGCGCCTTGGAATCTGCCGGGTCCTCTTGAACGAAGACGTGCTTGTCCCCGCGAAGAGTGAGGTGGTGGTGACGGTGTGACTGGAAGGCCAGAGAACCAGGAACATGATGCTGGACCAGAAGACGCCTGTACACGGATTGTATGTAGCCAGGGCATTGCTGCCGTGCCGAGAGGAGGTGCCAGTGAGAAAGCTAAATCCAACGGACACCGATCACGACGTCCAGGCTGGGAGGGAGTTGGGAACGTGCGAGCCCGTGGTGAGCGTAACAGCAATCGACAAGACACAGGAGCCGGTGCCGACGCAACACCTGGGGCCCCGGCTAGAAGGCTTACTGGAGAGGGCGGCCGACCACCTGACCGCAGAACAGCTGGAGAAAGTTCGACAACTGCTGAGACGGTATCAGCGCGTCTTAAGGCATGGTGCTAGTGACTACGGCCACACGGACAAAGTGCTTCACCGCATCGACACCGGGGACGCCCGGCCTATTCGGCAACCACATAGAGGCGTTCCGCTGGCGAAGCAAGGGGCGGTACGATATATGCTGGAGAACATGAGATCCAGAGGGGTGATTGAAGAGTCTGACAGCCCTTGGTGTTCCGCTGTAGTCTTGGTGACGAAGAAGAACGGCGAGCTACGCTTCTGCGTGGACTACAGCAAGCTGAACGCTGTCACCCGGAAGGACTGCTTCCCCTTACCTCGGATTGTCGACACCCTGGACAAGCTAGCTGTTGCTCAGTGGTTCTCGACCCTGGACCTGAAGTCGGGCTACTGGCAGGTAGCTATAGATCCAAGAGACAAGGAGAAGACCACATTCTCGACAGGCCAAGGGCTCTGGCAGTTCACAGTTATGCCCTTTGGCCTCTGCAACGCACCAGCTACCTTCGAACGCCTCATGGAGTCAGTGATGAGAGGACTGACTTAAGACGCCTGCCTGCTATACCTGGACATCATCGTCGGTAAGACTCTTTAAGGCCATCTCGAGAATCTGAGTAAGGTGCTACAGAGATTGCAGGCGACCAACTTGAAGCTGAACGAGAAGAAGTGCCAGCTCTTCCGCAAGGAAGTGAACTACTTGGGCCACATATTCTCAGCAACCGGAGTGGCCACAGACCCGGAGAAGACACAGGCTGTGAAAGATTGGCCTCGCCCAAAGGATAAGAAAGAGTTGCGCAGTTTCCTGGGGCTGTGCAGTTATTACCGCCGCTTCATAAAGGAGTCCTCTAACATCGCCAAACCACTCACCCGCCTGACAGAGGAACACCGACATTATGTTTGGACGGAGGAGGCCGATGACGCTTTCCAGCACCTGAAGAAGACCCTGTGCAGTGCTCCAATTTTGGGTTTCCCACAACCTGGTGGCGCCTTCATTGTGGACAGCGACGCCAGCGACCATTGCATTGGAGGTGTCCTATCGCAGATCCAGGACGGCCATGAGCGGGTGTTAGCCTACTACAGCAAGACGCTATCCAAGGCAGAGAAGAACTACTGCGTCACCCGATGAGAGTTACTGGCGGTAGCAAAGACCTTGGAGAACTTTCACAAGTACCTGTACGGTCAGCCATTCCACCTGAGGACTGACCATTCTACCCTAACCTGGCTATTGAGCTTTAGGAACCTGGAAGGCCAGACAGCACTTTGGGTTCAAAGGCTGCAGGAGTACGACTTCACCTCGGAACATCGTAGAGGGAAGAGCCACTGTAACGCAGACGCTATGTCCCGAAGACCCTGTCCAGAAGAGTGCGGCCATTGCGGAAGAGTGGAAGAGAAGGAGCGTGTCGCAGCAGTCCGAGTAGTCACGGCAGTGCCTGTGGACGGCTGGGATAGCGCAGGCCTGAGGAGGGAGCAGCTGGCGGACGCAGACTTGGGGCCACTCTCGAGGGAAGTGGAGGCAGGGACAAGACCAACCTGGGAGGATATCGCACCAAGGAGCGCCACCTACAAGTCGTACTGGGCCCAATGGGACTCGTTGAAGATCAGAGAGGGTGTGCTGTTCCGGGTATGGGAATCACCCGATGGGAAGACGCAGAGAGAACAGTTGGTACTTCCCCGGAGTAAGGTCCTGGATGTCTTGGAGGAAGTGCACGCCGGTACTTCAGGAAGACACCTGGGAGCGAACCGGACGATTGACAAACTACGGCAGTGCTACTACTGGCTGAGGCTCCGAGCAGACGCTGAGAGATGGTGCCGTCAGTGTCACGTGTGCGCGGCCAGACTAGGAGCCGGGGTCGCATGCAGCAGTACAACGTCGGAGCGCCATTCGAACGGATCGCCGTTGACAATGCTGGACCGTTCCCAATATCCGACCGAGGCAACAAGTACCTGATGGTGGTCGTGGACTGCTTCACTAAGTGGCCGGAGGTGTATTCCATCTCGAACCAAGAGGCAAGGACAAACACAGACTGCCTCGTGGAGCAAGTGTTCTGCCGATTTGGGGTACAGTTAGAGCTGCACAGTGACCAAGGCACCAATTTTGAGTCCAACCTGATGAAGAAGGCACTAGAGAGACTTTGGGTTAACAAGACCCGCACAACACCTCTACATCCCCAGTCGGATGGCATGGTCGAAAGGTACATCAAGACCTTAGAGGAACACTTGAGGAAGGTCGTGGCTAGCCATCAGCGAGACTGGGACGTCAAGGTGCCACTGTTGTTTCTGGCCTACCGATCGTCAACACACGACACCACGGGGATTACGCCAGCACGCTTAATGTTCGGCCGAGAGTTACGCCTCCCTTGTGACCTGGCTTTTGGAAGCCCTCCGGGGGCGAAACAGTCAGCGACCGAGTATATGGAGAACCTGGTGGACCACTTCCACGACATGCACGAGATGGCTCGGCAGAACTTCCAGAAGGCGAGCGACCGCATGAAGACCAGATATGACAGGCAAGCCAACAGCCAAGGGTTCCAGCAAGGTGACCTGGTCTGGTTGCACCGCCCTACCCGGACCAAGGGACGCTGCCCGAAGCTTCAGCAGCCATGGCAAGGACCACACCGGGTGGTGAAAAGGATTAACGACGTGGTCTACGGCATCCAGAAGGTTCCCCGAGGAAAGAAGTTGGGGTACACCTGGATCGCCTGGCCCGCTACGATGGTGCTGTTCGGGACGATCAGCCTTGAGGAGGGAGAAGTGTTATCCAATCGGCAAACTTGCGGTCGGTTACGCGAGGGGGAGGCCGGTGGAGGGGGGCGTGTGGTATCGGTACCGCCTGCGGTGGCGTGACAGAGTGGAGGGAGGGGAAACCACAGGGGTGAAAGAACCGCCTGAAAGAACGCGAAACCTCCAGAATATTTTTCCCCTTCATGGTAAAGAATTCTCTAGACACGTTTAGCCACCTATAAATAGAGGGACGATACGACCAAGAGTTCAGTTCAGTCTAGTTCTTGGCGAGCAGCGTGAGAAGCGCCCAGTGAGGGAACGTAACTGCGTGCAGTGGACTGTGACAGACGAACTGGTGAATTGTAATTGTGTTCATTACATGATGCTGTGTATTCGGCGTGTTCCGATTGTAATTCGGTGGAAATAAAGAACATTTTTGAGTGGTGCAATTGGACTTTTCATTTCACGAAACCACAAAGTCACAGTATTCATGGAATGGTTTATCAGCATGTTGTACTTGCACACACATCAGTAACTGGGCAATACTGCAGGGATGTCCTGAAAACGTTGTAAGTCCATATCAGGCGCTAAAGACCACATTTCCGTGAAGCAGGCTGGATGCTGCACCACGATAATGCGCGGCCACATATTGCCAATGTTGTTGCTGAATGTCTTGCAAAAATCAACGTGAAGTGCATCACTCACCGTCCCTAATAGTCCGGATTTAGCCCCATGTGATTTTTTCTAATCCCTAACTTGAAGAAACGCCTTCGTGGGAGGCATTATCCATCATCAGATGCAGTGGTGAAGGCTGCGGAGGCGATTTTTAAGGATCTCTTAAAAAATGGTTTCCAGCATGTCTTTGAAGACTGGCAGAAATGCTGGGACAAGTCATCACATTCAGGAGAGACTATTTTGAGAAGGACCATAAAAATTATGAGGATAAGTAAAGGTATGTTGTCAAAAAATAATTGTGATCATTCTTTATTGAACAGCCCTCGTATGGTTAAGGGAAGAACAAATCAAGTAAGGCAAGAAGATGTAGTGAAAGTGGAAAAGGATAGTGAGTGCAGTGAATAATAATAATCTGTAAATACACAACTTTACAACGAACTTTGTCACTTAAAGGTAATTATGTGCATTATTTCTAAAAATTTTGTTCATATTGTGACTTTGTGGGTTCGTAGAATTAAAAGTCCGAGTTGCAGAAATTCAAAATGTTCTTTATTTCCGTACAAATACACTTGGTACACTTGCAGATTACAGCAGAATTACGTAATATACAGATACAATCTTCCAAGGTCATTGACCACAATAAAGAGTTCACTTTCATCATACACCAGCTTCAATTACAACTCTCGTTTCCCCTCTGTTTACAACTGTGTTTGCGACTGTCTTTAGCCTGTCTACAATTTCATTCTGTTTACAGCTGTTTACGACTACTGTTTACGACTGTTTACGACTACTGTTTTCGACTGTCGCGCTGGCGTGTCGTCTCTTATATATACCACTTATTCATATCACTAGACATTTCTGGAATATTCTGTGACAAACAAGAACTCGACTGTTTTCTATCAATCCAGATGTCACTAGAATGTTCCATTTACCTCACTTTATCTGTTTTGGCATGCCTTTTATCTCCGCACTATTTTTATCTGCTTAGACAAGCTGTTTATCTGCACCCAGCACCATCCGTCCCTTATCGCTCCGTGCTGCACTATCGAAAACAATGGTTTTGCGACACTATATTATTCTTTTCCAGCTCCTCAAATTCATGCATATTATATACACTGATATATACATGGATTTTCTACTAGCCATGTATAAAGTCTATTCCTAAGTTCTTGAAGACTGAGGTTACATATTCTGATATAATTTTGAGTTGAACTAATACTCAGTTCTCCATTTATTGCTAGTATTTACCTAGAATGCATTTCATTAGGATCTTCCTAACATCACCAGCTGTTGTCGACTTATGGATGTTGGTTTAGTAAACTCATTGGAGGCGACAGGTGCGTCTCTGTCAGTATCTTGATGAACCTGAAGTTTGGGTTTTCATCAAAGTTAGTGTCGAAATTAAACAATTCTTTCATATTTATTTATGAAGATTTTTTCCCATGTGGAAAAAATACAAGTAACAACCTAACGAAATGCGTTCTAGGTAACTACTAGCAATAAATGGAGCATTGAGTATCAGTTTGACTCAAAATTTTATTAATTTTTTGCTTCATTGTATCATAGTCCTTACACATTGGAATTACATATTTTGTTTCGTAGCACACTAAAAAGCTTTATACCTTGTAAAAACTATTTGTAGTCATTATTTGAAGCAGAAGGTTAGAAACAGTGATGTATTTAACATTTGAAAGTAATGAGTCGGTAATTCAACAAAAGAAGTTTACATATTAGGTTTCAGGAACATATGAGATGCATGAAATACAAACAGATAGAAAAATCAGCAATAGCTCACCATTTCTGGTCTACCAATCATGAAATTGTACCAAATATAAAACTATTAAAATCAGCCAGTAATGCAGCCGAACTCGATGTTTGGGAAAAGTTGCTAATTATAAAAAACAAACAGTATACTTTAAATTTCGAATTGCCACCTGAAAACTCTCTTTGGAAGTTCATCTCACAGACAACAGATGCCGCCACAGACAACCACCTCACTTCAAGGAACCAGAGATCCAACCAGTTGGTTAACTGCTGACAATGGGGACAAAACGTTCTCCGAAACATGTCCAAGTAAGGATAATTAAGTGATGTTTGTTTCTGAATTACCGACTCATTACTTTCAACTATTTGTAGTCAGTTTATTGCATCTCGTCATTTACTTTTCTTACATTATTGGGGGACTAATTTCAAAGGCCAGTGTCTCCATTTTCAACCTCTCTCCAACTTGAAAATGGAGGCAATGACCTTTGAAACTAGTCCCCCAATAATATAAGACCCCCCTTTTCTGTGGATTAAATATAATATGCATACTGAATACTATGTGCTGGATAAACTCACCGTAACTCTAATTTTCGAGTTGTTGCTGACCAATTCTCTACGTAAGGCCTCGGTAAGAGCTGTGACTGCATGCTTTGATGCAGTATACATAGCTAGTCCTGGAATATCAAGAACATGGTGCCCTGCAACACTAAAATAAGAAATATATTAAATTAAATGCAACATCTAAAATTGAGCTGTTTTAGAGGATATTGTAACAATAATATCCAAGTTAAGAATTATAGTAAAGTACGAGTTAGTTACATCTAGAAATAAATGTGGCTATAGTCAATTCTATGCATACTTACGTGATATTTGGAGGAATTTAGTAACACTAACATACAGATTAATTCATAATACTATTTGTATTTGGTTTTTCACACTACATCTCTTTTACTTTAATTTTTTAGAGAGAAGCTGTTGCTTCTAAAGCTAGTTCCTCAAAAAATTCAAATATAATTGACGCAGTATGGAAACCAACTACAATAGTGTTATGAATTAATGCGTGATGTTTGCAAAATGTGTAAAAGTGGTAGATCAGGTGACACATTATGGATAATACTGTGTATGTACATTACAAATAATAGGTCAGTTACCAGTATTTCTAAACACAGTGTATATATAACTATATTTAACTGTACTATAAGCCATAGTTGGTTTGTCTTTGAGTACCTTCTATACTGTAAGACAGTGTTTCTCAAAGTGTGGTTCGCGGCCCCTGGGGTTCCGCGAGGGGATATCAGGGGGTCCACAAGGGGGTCCCTTAAGTCAAGTTATAATGTTGAATTGAAACTATAGAAAACGTAAAATTGTATTTACTGAGTAACTTATTTGCTCGGTGACGAACTACATAAGTTTTACTGAACATTTTTATGCAATTATTTTTTAAATGTATATTTTTTATTTAAAATAAATTTTATACACAAGTTTATTTTATTTAATTTAACTTTAATTTTTTAATTTATTATTAATTAAATTTAAATGTTCAAGAAAATATATTATATTATGCATAAATTCCAGTTATGAATTCAACCAAAAGTCGACTTGTTCATATAAATTGAGTTGTCAAACTGTGGGGGTCCGTGAGCAAGTTGTTAGATGATAAGGGGGATATACGTAAGCACACAATATTTACGTTATATAGGGCACATCATGGAGGTGTTGGGTTTCAAAATATACTGCATGATTCACAATTTCTGTGGTGAATTCAATTGTAGTAGTAGCAAATTGTTTGTTCATTCTCTTTCTCTGTGTGTTGCTTATGTGAAAATGAAAGACAGAGGGATATGAGAGAGGTCTGAATGTGTCATATTTTCAACAAGAACATGTGGGAGTTAGTGTTAATTTAAAGGCATATACAGAAGTACTACTTGCCTCATTTGACATTTGGGACAAATTGCAAAATAAAATATTGCTTAATTCACTTACATTTTATATTCTTGAGGACTAGTTTTGGAAGCCATCACCTCCATTATCAACCTCTTTCCAACTGTCTGTTGTCTGCTCTCCTCTCTCTGGTGGTGGAACTATATGAACTTCTTTGTCAAAATACTACTGGCAGGATTTCAAAGTTCATTATTCAGTCCTTACTTTTTCATATGAATATGTTATCCTATTAATTTTTAGATGAGTCGTATTTATTACACATCTGCTTCACTTTCGTGAATACGACTCATCTAAAAATTAATCATTATTTTGCTTCACTGTGGTGTTCCAATACAGTTAAATCTCGATATGTTATCCTATGTTTATTTTGGTTTATCACTCCTTTTAGTAATTTTGGCTTTGGATCAATGTCATGGTTTTCATTCCAAAACTGAAATGCTACTGCTGACTTATCTTCTTGTTTCATTTTGATGTTTCTAAAGTGCTCTTTGACTCTGGGTTTTAGGTTTCTTTTAGTTTTGACATATGTAGCATTTTTCAAAATTTTTACAACTTATTTGGTATATTCTGGGTCTGTTAATTGGTGGGACTTCATCTTTTGTTTTTGAATTTAGGAATTTTAAACCTTAGTATCTATTAGAAGTTGCCAAGTTGATGTTTTGTTCTTTAAAGAACATTTTGAATTTATTGAATGTTTTTGGATGGTATGTGATTGAACTGAATATGCTGTTTTATTTTTACTTTGTAAATGAGGTTGCTTCCTTAATGGTTTTGTTTAGTTTAGCCTTTTTAAGTTTCTTAAACACCAGACTTCTGTTGTATCCATTTTGTTCTGCTATGTGAAGTATGGCTTCTTGCTCCTTGTAGTATTCTGTTTTATCCATGTGGATGTTGACTAGTCTGTGTATAAGGCTGTTTATTATTACATGTTGATGTGTAATTGGGTTATAGCTATAATCTTTTATGTAATTTTCTGACTGTGTTGGTTTCTTGTAAATTCCAAATTTTATTTTTGTGTCATTCCTGATGATATTTAGGTCCAAGAAAGACTTTTCTAACCAAGCTCAGCCTGCTTGGCTCCCATTGCTGAGTAGCAGTCACCCATCTATCCTCTACTCTAGTTGTAATCCTACTGATGTTATTGCTCCTACCGTCAGTTCATCTACATATAACAAACCTGGTATCCCTTTATTTTCTATAATTGGATGTGTTACTTAAAAAGAAGTAGATTACTATGCTTATAAAACTCATAGTTCTATGAATTTACAGTTATTAACTCACTAAAACAATTATGTGTGTCTCATACAGGAGTAATTTTATAATAACCTCCTAGTCCTTTGAAAGTTTTGGCAGTAAAACTTTCAAGTTGAAAGTGCAAAACTTCTTATTAGAGTACAGATGTTTTATTGCAAATTATTTTCGACGAATTAACATGTTGGTTGGTTGCTAATGCTCATGGAGTTGGAGAATTTCCATTTTCCTTCTGGCCTCCCAATAACGTGTGACTAGTTTTGCTGTCAGTTCTCCATCTGGTTTTGTCAGGGCAGTACACTGGAGCAGATGATCTCCATCCATTAATGAGTTCGGGTCCCTACACAGTGTGCATGTTGGGGATTCAAAAATATTAATCCTGTGTAGATCAGCGGCCAAACAGTCGTGGCCAGTAGTCATTCGGAAGATGGCAACATTACTGCTTCTTGGGTAGTCTGGGATGGGATTTTTACTTCCTTTTAGAAGTTTCCATTGCTTGTTGGTACTTTCTTCTTTGCATTTTTCTTTCCAGAATAAGTTGATTCTATTGTTTATATGTAGTTTTGATGTGTGGAATAAGGTTTTTGTTGGGAGCTTTGTTTTATTTGTGTTCCTTTTGTTGCCAAGGAATCTGCTATTTCATTGCCTGTAATTCCACAGTGGGATGGAATCCACTGGAAGTGTATTTCTTTATTTAGACCTTGTAGTATTCGAAATGAACTGTAAATTTCAGGTATTCTTGTTAGGGTACAGTGAGGATAGGGCTTGAAGTGCTGATTTAGAATCGCTTAGAATCACTGCTTTAGAGAAAGAGTTCACATGGTTGAATTATTGTTTCAGTGAGGTGTTGATTGCTTCTAGTTCTCCATCATAATGGGTTGCTAGTGTGCCCAAACAGATGTAAAAATTGAATATTTTACTATGTATTCCTGCTGCAGCATTACTTTCTTTGTCAAATAGGGAGCCGTCTGTGTATATGTGTAGCCATGAGTCCTGTGGATAATAAGTTTCAATTGTTTCTAGAGATAGCATTTTAAGTGTTTCTGCACTTACATCCCTTTTTGACTCTATATTTTGCAGAAGGTTTATTCTACTATTTATTTTAGGTTGTGATAGAGGGTTGATTGGAAGTGAGAGATGTTCAATTTTGTTTGTGTCTTCAAGGTTGTATATTCTCTGTAGGTTATAGGCTTTCTGCATAAATCCTTCTTGTGGTTTTAAGGTCCTTTCTCTGCTTTTGTGAGTATTAAAGGGGAGCCTTTGTAGTTTTTCATTTAGGAGGAGATTCTGTTTTTCCATTTCACATTTAATTGGCAAGTTATTTGTAGCAATTTGCATTGCAGTAATTGGTGTTGATTTGACTGCTCCCATTATTAGTCTGAGTGCTTGGTTCTGTAATGTTTTAAGTTGTGCTAGCTTACTTTGACTTGCTGTAAATATCACCTCGCTTCCATAGAGGAGTGCTGGTTTGATGTAACTTTTATAGGTGGTGTTGAGCGTATTGACAGAAGACCCCCATTTGCTGCCAGCTAGTCTTTTGAGTGTTGTTAATCTATGAGTGGTCTTTTCTATGGTTTCATTAATGTGGGTTTTCCAAGATAATTTAGAATCAAGTGTTATGCCTAGATATTTATAATTTTCTGTTTCTGTTAGTTGCTCACCATTTAGTGTTATTTTGATAAGCGGTTTTGTGTGGCAAAGTATGAACACTTGGTATTTTGTTTTGGATAAGTTCACAGTCATTTCGTTATCTGAACACCAGTTATATAGTTCTTCCAATGCCTTGTTCATCTGTTGTGGTAGCTTATTCAGTTCTTTGTTACTAACTGATGTCCAGATTACTATGTCGTCTGCATACATGGCATATTTAACATTCTCTATTTTGTTTAGTTTTTGTGGTAAGTCATTTATCATAATATTAAATAAAGTAGTACTTGACACAGATCCTTGGGGTACACCTCTATGTGTTTGTTTTGATTTTGATGTAGAATTATCAAAGGTAGTTGTGCAGAATCTTTGAATAAGAAAATTATAAAACCATTTTAACATTTTGTTTTCTACTCCAATTTTTATCATTTTCTGTAATAGTTTTAATTGAGGTAGAGTGTCATATGCATTTTTCAAGTCAACATAAACAGCAACTTCTGATCTTCGTTTATCTAAATTATCTTTGATATCTTGGCTTAATGTAGCTATCTGTTGAATTGTGGACCAGTGTTTTCTAAAACCTGCTTGTGATGGTGAAAGGAGATTTTGTGTCTCCAGGTACCTATTTAAGTGAGCACAAATCATTCTCTCCATTAATTTAGCTAGAATACTGGTCAATGAGATGGGTCTGTAGCTGTCTAGTTTGTTTGATGGTTTCTTTGGCTTTAGTATTGGTATAATGATGGCTTTCTTTCATATTGTGGGAACTGTTGAATTCCAGGACTTGTTGATTAGTTG
Source organism: Mantis religiosa (assembly GCA_030765055.1). Lineage (NCBI taxonomy): Eukaryota > Metazoa > Arthropoda > Insecta > Mantodea > Mantidae > Mantis > Mantis religiosa. Next base: position 45,480,502 of record CM060957.1, read on the forward strand.
GAGGAGCATATTTTTTGCATATGGGCTGAGATGTTTGATCATTTCTCCAGTTATCTTGTCAGGTCCAGGGCTCTTCTGTGGTTTAAGTTGTGATATTGCTGACCCTAATTCTTGAGGTTCAAAGTCCTTTTGAAATACTTCATGTGTGCTTTTGGTTTGAAAGTGATGTTTTATGTTGATTTTTTGTAATTTCTCTTCTCTCTTTTTTTGTTTCGAAGTTGGTTGTGAAGCTGTATAATCTTGTTGAAGGAGTCTGTAATCTTAGTGTTGTCTGTCAATACTTTGTTCTGGAGAATAATGGGTTCCTTCTTGGTCATTGGTCATTTGTTGTTTAGTGAGCCAATGAATTTGTGTACTTTTCCACCATCTTTCCTATAATCTATGTTCCTTAAAAATTTATCATAGGACTTTTTCTTGGATGAACTGATTTCTTTTATTAACTGAGCTTTAAATTTCCTCCATTCTTGTACATCTTCAGGTTTTTTCGTTCTTTCTGTCTTAATTCTGGCTTTTTCTCGTTCTGCTTTTAGTTTTGTGAGTTCTTCTCTCCAAAAGGGTTTGTATTTGGGGATTTTTCCTCTTGGTATATTTTGTTTTGCAGCTGATAACACTGCTTTACAGAAGTTGTTTTCATTTTTATCTATTGGATCAGAATCTGTGATCTTCATGTTGGATAGTTTTTCATCTAACTGTGTAGTATATTTTTCCCAGTTTGCTTTTTTGGAATTCACGAGTATTTTGGTTTATGCTGAATCTTGTAGTGGGGTCTTGCAGTTTGTAGGGAAATTGTTGTAATTATTGGCCGGTGTCCACAGCCTGGGTCATCTATGATTTTGCAGTGAGTCTTACCAAGGAGAGTCAAAGAAATAAGGGTAAGGTCAGGATTTGTCAAGGAACCATTATAATGAAGGAAGGATGGGGTATCATTTGGCTGGTAGAGTAGTTCTACATTGTTTGAATTAAGAAAGTCCATTATCGTTCGGCCAGTTGGGTTGGTGTTTGTATATCCCCAATGAGTGGAATGAGCATTGAAGTCTCCTACTATTACTGTTTTTTATTTACTGCAATTTGCTGCATGTTTGGTATATTATTTGGAGCATTGTATATCCCATAAATTGTTGTGTGTTGGTTGTTTTTCCAAGTGTCTATTTTTATTACTTCAGACTTATCTATGTGGTTCATGCTCTTAACTATATTGAAATTATGGGTTATGTGTTTATGTATTGCTGCTAAGATGCCACTTGCAATTTGTCTACTCTTAGGTAGTATATGGATGTGGTAGTCTTTAAGATGGAAGTATTTTACAGTATCTGAGGAAACGTTGGCTTCTTGTATAATAAGGACATCAATTTTATTGTCATGTAGTAGTTTCAGAATCTCTGTCTTTTTTGGTTGTGTGAATCCTCCAGCATTCCATTGTAGGACGTTTAGATGGGATTTGCCCAAAGATTCTCCCGCCTGGAGATCCGATTGCGGGGCTATTTTACCTACGGAAGATTTCCCTTTGGGGCCATTCATATTGAGCTCTTTTGTAATCCATTTTGCGTTACCCAGGGTGCACTACGGGGAGGCAGACTACATTACACCCCTGAACTAACATGTAGCACACTCCTTATTTCTATTTATTTTTAAATGTATTTAGATTTACAGTGGTAGCCAAACTATGTACAATGTATATTTTTCTGTAAATTAAGATCAGATCTACTCTCATCTTGAAACACAAATGAACCTAGAATAATAAGCTTGAGTGAAATTTTAACATAATATAAAATACATCTCCAGAAAATACTAGGTCATTAAAACTATAAGCATTTGTAAAGAAGAAATCTGTAGGTATTTAGATAATATTTTCTTTTATTGTATTGATGAGCATACTTCAAATAAATTTTCTTTTGAATTGTCCTTAGCTTTATGTCTGTGTAGTGTTTATTCTAGAAGTTGTAATGATTAGAATGTGTTAAAATATATTTACAGCTGGATTCACCGTTCTTGGCTCCTATAGAAAGTAAATGTAAGGATTAGGGTTAGGATTTCACTATGGAGGGGATTCGGTACATACGTCACCATGCTGGGCCCATTGTGCCTATGTCCCCCACTGAGGGCCCCCTGGTAGAAAGAATGAGGCAAAAGGAGACAGAGGGCGGCTGACCCAAGGAGCTACGACAGTGCAGAGGACAGGGTCCCTACTTCCCCTGACAGGCCAGGACAACAGACACGCTCCCCTACTGTAAGATGGCAATAAGCCCAGCAGCTGAGCCCCAAAAGTCCCTGGCTGGTCCCGAAATAGTTCCGGTAAAGACGGGGAGACCAGCAACTGACCTATAGAGGAGGAAGTAGTTTACCAGAGCATATCATCCTGCCATGTACCTCTGAGACTCCCACTGACACTTCTACCCTGAAAGAGACCACCAGATGAGAGATGACTTGAAATTATAATGGAGAAAAAATGGAGGGACAGGAAATTCATGGGATGTAATTAACCTAACCAGCATTCTCCTAGTGACCTGGGAAAGCTCCTGAAAAAGCCTATGGGTCAGGTAGGTCGGCCATGGGAATCAAACCTGGACCTCCCGAATGCGGGCCACAGACGAAATCACCTGAGCTCTCCCGCTCTGTAAGTAAATGTGAAGTTGGTAGCAAGTTTACTCACCAAGCTTGCTGACTGCAGAACCAAGCAAATTGATGCATCAGCTTCATATGTTACTCTGATAACATTCCTGTTAGCAAACACTCAGATAACATTCTATAATGTCTATACAATTTACCTGATTCAATTAGCTGTCCAAATTTGTTTATATTAATACAAGCAACACTTCAGACATTATAAATAAATTTATTCTAGCTGTTCAATACCAGACAAAGTGTCTTTTGTACTGGAGAAGTCCTCAAACTATCACTATCACTGTTATGTAGTAGTAGTAGTTTTATTCATCCGTTAAGTCAATACAATGACATTGGATACGTCAATAGAAATATTTAGAACAATACAAATAATATAAGTATAAAAAATAAGTAGCATCAAGTGTAATTAATAAGATCTAAGCATGAACTCATAAATATATATAGTTGCATGGCTCTACAACTACACAGCATTTAAAATGCATCACAAATATATACAATTATATGGCCAGCTTCAGTGTATCTAGAAATTCACTTATATCATAATATGAATCACTTAATAAAATTTCTTTCAACGATAGCTTGAAACACCACAAGGATTTTGTTTTTCAGATTGGCCGGTAGTTTATTATACAGAGTGACTGCTGAATATCTAACTCCTTTGGAATAAAGTGTAGTTCTATGTGTTATTGTTCTTAAGTCTGTTTTACCTCTGGTGTTATGATGATGTATTTGATTATTTGTGGTGAAATTTTCAAGGTTTTGTTTTGTATAACATAGCAAACAGTGTATATACAGACTGGGCAGAGTCAAGATTTTCAACTCCTTAAAGAAGTTCCTGCAGGAGTCATATTTTTTTCCTGACATTAGGCATCTAACAATCCTTTTTTGTACTTTAAAAACCAAGTGACTGTCTTTACTATCCCCCCAAAACATAATGCCATACCTCATTAGACTTTCTGCATATGCAAAATATAAGGTTCTCATGTCACTTGCATTCAACTAATTTTTTATTACTCTTAATGAGAAGTAGAATTTATTTAACTTTATTACTAGATATTTTATGTGTGCTTCCCAGTCTAAATGCTGATCTACCCATACTCCCAGAAAATTTGCTTCTGTCTTATAAGAAACACACGCACCATACAACTTGATGTCAGGTTTGCCAACATTTTTATTTTGTTTGTGGCGAAATGATATTGCTGAAGATTTGTTTGTATTAATAAGCAATTTGTTTTCAGCAAACCAAGTTTCAATTTTACTGGTTATGTGTTTTGCATTTTCATTTCCCTTTATTATAACATTTGTGTCGTCAGCAAGCATAGTTACCCGAGTTGGATTTAAATAATTTGGGAAGTCGTTTATGAATATTAAAAAGAGGATGGATCCTAGTATGGATCCCTGGGGAACTCCATATTTAATTTGTTTCATTTTTGAATAGTGATTACGTACGACATTCCGCTCATCGACATTTGTGATTTCCACTATTTGTTTCCGATTTTTTAAATATGATTGGAACCAATCCCATACTATTCCCCTTATCCCATAATAGTACAGCTTTAGTAAAAGAATTTCATGATGAATCATGTCAAATGCCTTAGTTAGATCTATTAGTAAGCCTGTATGGTTATTATCATTGTCAATAGCCTCCAAGATATGATCTGTAAACTAAAAAATAGCTGATGTTGTGGATTTTCCTCTACAGAACCCATTTTGTGCAGGGTTAACTACATAATGCCTTTCCAAAAATGAACTAAATCTTACTAGCATAGCTTTTTCTACAATTTTGGATAAGGCTGGTAAAATCGATATTGGCCTGTAGTTTTCCCTTTATCTGCAACACTCTTGATTAAAAACTGTCCAACTGTTTTCTTTACTATAATATATTTACTGTAGCAATGATCTTTTATTTCTTTCATATATCCGCAAATATTCTACCAATTTTCTACATCCGTTTCACTGAATGCTCAACATTCTTGAGTTTGAATGTGGTGTTATGGAAACCGATTCACTGTTTAACATCTGCCCAGATTAGTTCTGTAGGTATAGGCTTATGATATGGTGGCAGTCTTAACACATTATGGACATTTTCCTCCAGAATTTTATCTACTAAGTATCTTATGTATTTGGCTTTGTATACTTTTATTAAGTCATAGTGTTTGGATTTAGTCATGTTTTCATTGTATACTATGTTTTATCTAACCGACATGTTTTCAAGCAATTTTAATAGGGCTTCATACATTATGGAGTATGAAGTGGTGCATTATCAAATACAACTATGGAACTTGGGAGTAGATATGTGAGTTTCTTTTTAACCCAAGAGCGGACGTGCTATTTTTCTTAGCAAAGTTTAGTACAATATAGACAAAAGTTGAATGGGAAAGGGAGAGGTATGTTGAGGTTTGTAATAGGTTATGAAGAGAGGGTTGGGCTTGGACTAGATTAAGTGCACATAAGTTAAGAGGGGATAGGAAGGAAATGAATTTGGATATTTGCCCTCTATGTGGGTAGGTAGATAATGAATTACATCATATACTCGAATGTGAAGAAATGCAACTACGGAGGGATCAGTTTATACCCAAAAAACGGGAGAGTGTTAACAAAGAAGTGCTAAAAGTCAAGATAATGAGAGTACAAAAGAAGGGGGATATAAAAAGGATAGGAGAATTTATGGGGAGAGTAAGAGGCAAATGGTTTAGGAAAATAAAGCAATATAAACTGTGGTAAAGTTAATCATGCATATTATTAAAATCAGATGGTACAGGGCAAAGACTTTGTAAATATGTGTATTTGTATGTAAATAGTGTTTGTTAAAATATTAATAACAAGGTAAAATGAAATGTGTAGTGTTTAACGCCCTCTTTTACTACATACGGCACCGCAGGCGATGACACTGATGATACATGAGATGAAGATGGAGCACCGGTGGAATGAGATGGCAGGGGAAACCGGAGATCCCGAAGAAAACCCGGGCCGCCTTAGTGAGAGCCAAGCGGTCTAACCACTGAGCCACGATGCGGCCTGTAATACCAAGGTAATATGAATTATGTTAAGGCCCATCATGCATAAAAAACCACGGTGTTAAAATGCATGGTGGAATAAAGGGGGGAAAAATAGCAACTCAAAGTTATGTATATGAAAATTGTAAGATTTTAGTACAATATTATTATGGAAATAGATAAATAAGTAAATAAATAAATACATAAATCTTTTGAGATTCAACTGTGTTAAAAAATGCGACTCATCTAAAATTTAATAACATAAATCTTTCTTAGCAGGAACAGGTGCACATGGTACTCTATACCCCACATTCATGTTTTAGTATTTTTATCACATTGATACACCTTAAAGTGTAAAGATACTTGTATTTCAGCCCTATTTCCTTTTATTAAGATGCAGTTAAATTTTGTAACCAGTTTTGCAAACCATTTCCACGTACACTGCATTTGAATGCAATCTGAACAATATCGTTACACTGTGGTATAAATGGAATGCATGAATAATATAGTTTACCAACATAAAAGCATGCAAACAGATATAAAAACTCAGTAATGGTCTCTGATGGAAAGTATCAGTCTATGCTACATTTTTAAGACATTTATGTCAAAAGTGATAATAGCATGAAAAGGTGAGAGTTATCTCTAAGAATTCTTGTTAAAGTTTTCGACCCTGGAAAATGTTTTACTATGTTCCTCTTCTTTATTTTACCACCCTTCGAAAAGTGCACTGTTCTCATTTTGCAATAACTATATTTTCCAGAAAAACAGTTTTCAGAACTAAGAGACTCCTCTACATCACTTTGTTTGGAATCAGTGTTCTGGTCACTCTGTTCAATTACTTCTTCCCTTGATTCGCCACTGTCTATGAGGTCATCTTCTGGCAGTTTGTTGAATATCTTCAACATTTTCTGTGGAGTTATTTTCCTATGTGAAAAAGCATTTTTATTGCCACAGTATAATAGCTACGAATATTATTGCACGCACACCACCCACATATTAGTAATTATGACAGCAAGTCAGTAAAATGAAATTGCTTACATGGACAGGCACACGGGGAACTTTTTACCCCAGCTTGACAATGCTGAACTAACACGGCTATAAACAATCCTTCCCACTTGCAAAATAGGATATGACTGTACCAACACACATTCAAAAGAACAATGAACAAATAGCAAGCGTAACAGACTGATGGAATCATTAGCAATGTTGCCACATGCAAAAATGTAAGATTGGGGTATTTTATACCCCAGCGTGACCACTCTTGGGTAATCCTGTAGGTAGATGTTGGTGTCCATTTCCTTATACTTACTTTAGCTTTTTAGCTATTGATATTTAATCTAAAAAAATTATGTATAAACAAATGTAAGTAACTGTTATTATAAAATTTTACTTAGTTCCCCAACCCCATTTAAAACTCAGTTCTCTCTCAATTCTGTTTAAGGATGACTTGATGTCCTGAAAGTTAATGCTTTCACTTAAATGGCATATTTGTTGAATTTGTCTAGATCTGTTTCTCACTTTTGTGAATATTTTGAAGCGGTGTTTAGAAATGTATCAAAAATATATTAAATAATATACTTGGTACAAAAGTATACAAGAAATTCTGAGTGAAATAGGATATGGGGATATGTGGAGGAATAGTAATAGATTAGAGAAAGGTTTCTGGAAAAGAGTCAAAATGAGGATAGAAGACATAGAAAGGCAGGATAAAATGGGTAGTTTAAATTCCAAAACCTCACTATGTACTTATAGAGAGATAAACATGAATTGGGAAAGAGAAAAAATATTGATATTGGTGACAAAATGACAAGAGAAGGCTTCACGTGGACCAGAACAGGAGTGATAAGGTTAAAAGGCTTAGGGGAGAGAGAAGAACAAGGAAAGTGTATCGAGATTTAACTGTATTCGTACACCACAGTGAAGCGAAATAATTATTAATTTATAGGTGAGTCGTATTTATTACACATCTGCTTCACTTACGTACCTATTTTGAGGACATGTTTCGCAAAACATCATTTGCATCTTCGGCTCTTATGCGACTAAAGCTTGATCCAATGGTGTGGGTAATTCTGGAGTTGCTGCTGCCATCTGTTGATTTAGTGATGAATTTAAATGTGGGATTCTCTTCTGGCAGGATTTCGAAGTTCATTAGTGGATTTTTATGTTTTCCTATGTATATTCTCTCCCATAAGACAAGTTCACTATGTTTTTGTACGTATTTTAGTAATTCGGTGATCTTCAATTTCATGATTTTCAGACCAGAAATGAGCTGCTATTGTGGACTTATCAATATTTTTGTATCTTAAGTGCCTGAAGTGTTCTTTCTTTCTAGTGCCTATGTTTCTTTTTGTCCTCCCTATGTAAATTGTTTTACAGTCTTTACACTTAATCTTGTAAATGCCTGACTTTTCCTCTGGTTTTATTTTATCAGTATTATTACTGCTAAGTAGGTTTTTAATGTTGTAATTGTTTTTTGGTGCCAATGTTATATTGTATTTCTTGAATATTTTTTGGAACTTTTTTGTGGCCCAGGGGTGGTAAGTAAATTTAACAAATCTAATTTCTTGTTTTATTAGTGTGAGAACTGTGATCTGTTTTAATCTCTTATGAAGTTTGAATGATTTTAGTTTTTTATCCACAAGGTTTCTTCATATCCATTTTTAATTGCAGTTTTTAAGATTTGATGGTATTCTTTTTGATATTCTTGCTGGCTGAGAGGTAGATTTACTAAGGTCCGGCCGTTGTATCTCCGGCTCTGACGTTTTGCGATTGCAAGAGGTGGAGGGGCGAGGTTAATAGTACCAACATACAGTAATGAGCAATTGAAAACATATCCTCAAAATTATCTTTAGAACGAAAATATAGGACTATGTTAGCTTTAAAACACTGAAATACAACTTACAATTTCATTATCATGCAAGATATTTATTACAACACCACTCTATTGGAATATTTCGTTCACACCTTTCACACACACTAACAGCATCTGTTGGTAGTACTGGAAATCTCTACAGCCGGTGTTGTGGTCAGGAAGTTAAAACTGTCTGCTAGCACCAATCAGCATTGTCGCTGCTATGCGGGGCTCCCGAAACCAACGCTGTGTTGCCAGGTTAAATTTGTTTGAGCCACGTGGTTTTAGCTGCTTGCGCTGGTAAACTTTCTTTGCTTATATTTTGCGTGTGCGAATTTCGATTTTTAATGTTCGTAAGTCCTATTATTATCGCTATTATAATAATATGGCTCCTGGTTCGTGTAATATGCAAGTACTGAAATATTTAAAATACGCATTATTCCTCTGCTTGAAATACCCGCTAAGGAACAGGCAACAGCCTGCTTCCCCCTCTCGAGAAATGTCAGAGCCGGAGATAGAACGGCCGAACAGTAATCTGTGTGTGAGACTGTTGATGGTGGCATGTTTGTGAGTAATTGGGTTGAAACTATTTGCTTTGATGTCATTATCTGTGTGTGTTGCTTTTCTATGAATACCAAATTCTAGTTTTTCATTACTTTTTATGATTTTAAGGTTCAAAAAAGGTAGAGCACAGTCCTCTTCAGTTCCTACTGTGAACTGTATGCTGGATTCTTGCAGGTTGAGTAGTTTCAAAGCTTCATCTGTTTGTTTGTAGGGCACTATTGCAAAGATGCCGTCTACATATCTGTACCATGTTTTAAAAATATGAGGGAAGGCTTTAGTTATTGTATGTATATTATTAAATTGTAAATGTATAAGAATTTGTATATATAATAAAGTTTAATAAATTTATTCATTCATTCATTTTTGTGCTTTTCACTTGAAGTTTCAAAGTTGTGTTCTGATTTTCATTTTCTTTTCATTCTTAAACAATTATTTTCGCTGTTCTTTCTTATACTCCTGTGACATCTTATATGTGCTCTTCAACTTTTTCAATCTTTATGAAAAACTCTTCTGATTTAAACAGTTCTTTGCTTTTAACTTCTTTCTTCATATATGCCCATACATTTGAAGCAATTTCTTGTCTCTGACTGTATAATGTTTTGAATTCTAATTTAGAAAGTACTGCTGGCATAATTAATCTTTGCAATGCTCAGTGACTGACAAATTCACTACACTCACTCCTTATCGCAAAGCTCTAATTATTTCTTCAACAGCATGCTGTACAAAAATATCAACAGTGAATTAGCAAAGACTAATTATTTCTTCAACAGCATGCTGTACAAAAATATCAACAGTGAATTAGCAAAGACTAATTATTTCTTCAACAGCATGCTGTACAAAAACATACAAATATTTTTATCAAAGGGGTGAATAAGGAAGGGGCAGATGTACATATTGAAAATAGTCTAAAATATATTCAACAATGGTTTAGTGCCAATATGTTAATATTGAGTAAGGAGAAAACAGCAGCCCTAAGCTTCTATAATAAAATGAGTGGAAGTCAATTGTATCCAAAATTAATGCTGGGACAAGACCAAATACATTACGTACAAACTATCAAATTTCTGGGACTAATACTAGATGAAAATTTAAGTTGGGAAACTCACATAGAGGCATTGACGAAAAAACTTAGTAAAATGTGTTTCTTAATGAGGGCAATTACAGGCATGTCGAGCTTGAAAGTTCGGAGAATAGTGTACTTTTCATATATACACAGTTTGTTGGCATATGGTATAATTTTTTGGGGAAATTCTAAAGACAGTATAAAAGTATTCAGATACCAAAAGAAAATAATTAGAATCATAGCAGATCTCTCAAGCACAACTAGTGTAAGCCATACTTCAGTAAATTAGGTATCTTACCACTGCCAAGTATATACAAGATTAAGTGTAAAGACTGAAAAAAATATACATAGGGAGGACAAAAAGAAACATAGGCACTAGAAAGAAAGAACACTTCAGGCACTTAAGATACAAAAATATTGATAAGTCCGCAATAGCAGCTCATTTCTGGTCTGAAAATCATGAAATTGAAGATAGCACAGAATTACTAAAATACGTACAAAAACATAGTGAAGTCGTCATATGGGAGAGGATATACATAGAAAAACATAAAAACCAACTAATGAACTTTGAAATCCCGCCAGAAGAGAATCCCACATTTAAGTTCATCACTAAATCAACAGATGGCAGCAGCAACCCCAGAATTACCCACACCGCTGGATCAAGCTTTAGTCACATAAGAGCCGTAGATGCAAACGATGATTTGCGAAACATGTCCTCAAAATAGGTACGAAAGTGAAGCAGATGTGTAATAAATATGACTCATCTAAAGATTAATAAAGAATAATTTATTTGTGAAGTCACACAAAACAAAGATGTATGAAAATAGTTTCACATATGCTGGCTTACATCTTTACAATAAGCTACCTGAATCTATAAAAAAGATTGAATCACAACATCAATTTAAGAAATTGTTATTAAACTTCCTTAGAGCCAATAGCTTCTACAGCGTGGGTGAATTTTTAAATTTGTAAATATTTAGTTAGCTACCTTAATTATAAATATTGTACTTAGTTTTTAATTTGACGTGTCCTATAACATGTACATGTTTTAATGGATGAATCAATAAATCAAATCAACAGTGAATTAGCAAAGACTGTGCCTTAGTTGCAGACAACTTTCCCCTCCTCTCTCCTCCCCACTTGTCATGTGTGATTTCATTCAGCACAATTATTTGAGTTGATGAAAGAGAAGATATGGGTTGGCCTGTGGGACTTAGTCAAGGCCAGAGGCCAAGAATGGTGAAACGAGCTGTAGACCTTTTGAACATTATGTGTAGGCAAAACTGTAACTCCTGCTTTTGGGTGAAGAAATAATTGAGAGAAATAAACTATTTCATTCATTCGAGTAATGAAAATTAATGTAGTGATAGACATAGTAGGCTATTTCCCTGAATCTGTAAGTGAAAAGGTGTTATTTTCTATAAAAGTTGCTGTTTATATAATCTAAGTCAGTGTTACCTGTTAATATGCACAATATGACCAGCTACTTTTCTTTCCGTCATGGACTGAATAGCTTCTCTTGTGCAGTAGCTCAATACAATCACATTAAGTTCCATGATTTTTTTCCATACTTCAACAGGTCCATCTAGAATGTAGATGCTTTTAATTAAACCTCCAAATATTGAAAAACAATACAATACAACACTATACTTTATTTGTCACATTACACTTACATAGTTGAGCAGGTGCTCGTAAATTGGTGACTCGTCAAAATATTAAACCTAATCCTTGCTTCACATAAGCTTGCCCCGTATCTCTTAACGGTCACGTGACCTAATCACCTCTCATTGGCTGCTGTTGTGGTAATGACTGTCGTGTGGTAAAAAATTAGTTCGTTATTTAACATGGTGATATATCTTTATATGTTGGAAGAGAATTGTCAAATTTATATTTATCATAACTATATGAATTAAATATATTACGCAACAGAGTTGATTTATCTGAAATGCATGTTAATTCTTAAACGAAGTAAAGAGGAGGTTCCTTTGCTCTCGAGCACATGGTGCGATAGCACGTGATTTAGCGGTAGTGGTGACAATTGTTTATATGAGTTTTATCACTGACCTTTTCTGAACTGGATTAGTCATATATCGCCATTCGACGTTGTGTTGTGCCCAGTGCGAGAGCTAAATTATTTTATTGATCGTTTACTGCGCGTGTACTTATATGTATAATGGCAGAGTCTACCACCAGTTTTTCGCTGAAGTATCGCAAGGATAATTCTTTACAAACAGGCGAAAAATGAATTGTGTTGCATGTGTTTAATGCACTCACAGAGAAGAATCCGTCTTTGTCAGTGAGAGAAGTCAAACAGCTGTGCTCTGAAGTTACAGGTGTGAGTGTTAGGAACGTCGCGATGTGAAATTGAGAAAACAGGAAAACTTACCACTCCAGGCAAAAGCAGGAATAAACAAAAGTGCGTGCTCGGAGAAAATACGTGAAAAGTGTTGTGCGTCGTCATGTGCATAGTTTTTTCTTTAGAAACGAACTCCCTAACATAAGTACCATTTCTTTTGCTGTAAATGAGGATGCAGATTTACCAAATTTCAGCAGATTGCTTATACAGATGGTGTTTGTGAATGAAAAAAGAGGCAAGAAAAATGTGCTAAAAGACAGAGGCGATATTGCTATGTGGCGAAGACATTTAAGGACAACCAGACTGTACCGAGATACAAATCGCAAAATATATATACGAAGAACACACGAAAAGTAAGGTATGGCGTGACACGACTTTTAAGACTGAAAGACAAGCATTTTTGAAAGGTATGTGTGCTGGTTTAAAAATTCCCAGTGGAAAAGGCCAAAGGCCTTTCATTATAAACTCTTTCAGTTTCATTGCTCAGTCATTCAGTTTCAACTTCTCAGTTCATTATAAACCTGTATTTTTGCATGCCTTCACATCCTTATTTGTATGATTTTATTCATCTTCCCGGCAATTATTATGACGTTTACTGCAGGTTTAAATGTGACGGGAAGGCACCGCCTATGGCCTATGGCGCGAAAGCATTAGCCAATTAGGTAAGGGGGAAGGTAGTTTAACGCGGAGTGATACATTTCAGCGGGGCAAGGTTATATGAAACAGAGATTAGACTTTAACATCAGAAATAAGTCTACAATATTTACAATACAATATTGTTACAAAGTATAATAAAGCAAGGGAATATTAATTATGAAGAATATCTAGAGTATATAGTTTTCCTAAATTTGAACAGACACTAAGATACAATTGAGATCACAGTGCATCATCCATGTATTCCTGAATTCAATAGTATGCTTTGTTGGTGAATAAACTTTTGACTGTTTTCTTAAAAAGATTTTGGTTTTGGATTTCCCTAACTGTTTGTGGCAATTTATTATATATTTTAATCCCAATATATTGTGGAGTTTTCTCGAGCAGTGCTAACCTATGAGTAGGGTATTTTATATCTCTTTTTCCTCTTATGTTATGACCATGATGATGATTTTTTTGAAAACTGTTATAATTACTGTGTACATATAGAACTAGATTATACATATAGAGGCAAGGTTGCGTCAAAATTCTTAATGTTTTAAAAAGTGGTCTGCAGGATGCTCTATGACTCGAATATGTCATTATGCGTATGATTTTCTTTTGAATTCGAAAATGTCTGTCAGAGCCTGTTGCGTTTCCCCATAAAGTTATTCCATATGCAAGTAATGAGTGAAAGTAACTGTAATATACGATTTTTCTTGTATCTAAATTTGTAATCTGTGCCAAGCAGGACATGTTGAAACAGGCAGTATTTAATTTTTTTTATATAATTTAATTGTTTAGTCCATTTAAGGCGTTCATCTATAAATAACCCTAAAAGTTTAGCTTCTTTTGAGGTAGCTGAAGTTAACAAGTTACTTTGTGTGTTTTCTACTGTAGTCTTAAATGTACAATTTCAGTTTTAGTTTTATTTAATTTCAGACCATTGCATGTAAACCATGCTTCCAATTGTTTTATGGCCTGGTCAATATTTGTTTTTAAATTATCAATATCTGACTCACTTAAAATAATTGACGTGTCATCAGCATAAAATATTGGTTGTCCGCTGACTAACCGAAAGATCATTAGTGTAAATTATATAAAGTAGTGGACCCAGTACAGAACCCTGCAGAACCCCACTTGTAATTTGTTCCCATTTTGTATGTATAGGACCAGAAATTCCCTCCAGTATAATTTTCTGTTTACGGCCTTCTAAATATGATTTGAACCATTCCAAGTTTGTGTGTCTTATGTTGTGTGTCAAGCATAGTAATCTTAACTGAACATGGACTAAGTGAGTCCCAATTAAAAATAGTCAAACTAGAGAATTACAATATAGCGAACACTTACTGTAGAAAAACACATAAAGGTGGGGGTGTGGTAATATATATTAAAAATAGCATACAGCATGTACCACTTGATAATTTATGTCTTAGCCAGGAAATGACTTGCGAAATAACTGGGGTAAAAATTATATTAAACAGTTGTGAAATATATGTATTGGGTGTATATAAATCCCCAGCTTCACAGACCGATGATTTTCTAAAATACCTAAATAATGTGTTACAAAAAATAGTCAAACATAATCGTAAAATTGTTTTACTTGGAGATATAAATATGGATCTTGGAAACCAAACAAATAGTATAGATAAGCTTAATGACCTGTTGAATAGCTATCACCTACATGAAGTAATTAAATGTCCAACTAGAATCACAGATAAATTGGCTACAATTATAGACCATGTAATAACCAATGTAATGCCATTAGAATACTCAGCTTTTGTAGAAGAATTTCACATATCAGACCACCAGGCCCAAATCCTAGATATATACAATTCTGAATTTAAAAACAAAGACAAAATATATTCCTGTAATAGAATCATAACACGTAGTAGAGAAGCAAAATTTATAGAAAGTTTGTTACAAGAGAATTGGGAAACTGTGTATGCAGCAAAAAGTACAAATGAAAAGTGGAATGCTTTTTATGAAATATTTGGTTATCTGTTTTCGACAAATTTCCCCCTAAGATTAGTTAAGATAGGTGAAAAAGAGAAAAGGATTGATTTGCCGTATGAGTACAAGACATTGAGAGAACAAGTAAATAGTATGTATGATTTTTATAAAATAACGGGTTGCAAGTTTTATAAGGAAAAATATAAAAGCCTGAAAAAACAGTATTCACTCTCCCTACGATTTTTAAAATCACAAAAATATGGCAATGAAATTATGCAGTCAGAAAATAAGATTAAAGCAGCTTGGAATATAATAAATGATAAGAGGAAAGTAAAAATTAGACATGATAACATTGTATTAAAGGAAAATGGAAATATTGTTCAAGACCCACATAGAATCTGTAACTTATTAAACACATTTTTCATTGGTGCATCCCACAGTCAAAATAATACTCAAGTAAATTTAAACGACAAAGTTGCAATTATCTATCTATATTATGCCCACAACAACAGAGGAAATTAAAAGAATAGCGAAAGGATTTAAAGCGAAAAAATCCTCGGGATGGGATGGTATATCTTCTGATCTTTTCAAAAAATGTGTAATGGTGATAGTAGTATACACGAACATCTCATAAACAGTTGTAAATCTGAAGGCATCCTTCCTGATTGCTTGAAAATCAGTGTTGTAAGACCAGTATACAAAAAAGGTGACAGAGGCGAAAAAAGTAATTACAGGCCAATTACATTTACCTCTATAATAGCAAAACTTATTGAAAAGATAATAGCTAATCAGATGATAAATTTTTTTAATAAAAATAACATTTTAGTACCTACACAGCATGGATTCAGAAAAAAACCTATCAACAACGACTGCAATGATAGAACTCATACATCAAATAATTGCTCATCTGGAAAATTGGGAAAAGGTAGCTGGTTTATTTCTGGACCTATCTAAAGCGTTTGACTCAGTTGATCACTCGCTGCTTATTGGTAAACTAGAAACTATGGTGTCAGAGGGAAATTGCTTGAAATAATAAAATCGTATTTGACAAATCGGAAACAGTGTACTGAAATGAACTATAAAAATGGAAATATAGTTAGAAAAATCTCTTCAAAATATGATACTGTCAAATTAGGAGTGCCACAAGGATCTGTTCTTGGTCCATTATTATATCTGATTTATGTAAATGACCTACCAGAAACAATTGACTATAAAACAATCACATATGCTGACGACACTTCTGTTCTATTTTGGAATAAATCAGCAAATCAGTTAAAACAAAACTTAATAAATCAAAGTGACTTAATTCTAAATTACATAAAAGATAATAATTTAAATTTCAATATAAAAAAGAGCAATTTGGTTATTTTTTAATATCAAACAAGTCTAAAACTAAACAATGTGGTAATTAATGGTAAAGATATGGAACAGGTAGATTCAACAAACTTTTTGGGTATCAAACTAAACAAAAACTTGAATTTCCACAAACAGATTGACAGCATATGCAATAAAATTAGTAGTGGTGTATATCTGCTAAGAAATCTTTCTAAATACTTGAATACAGAAGTATTAAAATTAGCTTACTATGCAATAATACATAGCCATCTCAGTTATGGAATTGAAATCTGTGGCAGTAGTGGAATTATCAACATGAATAGGATTCTAATACTACAAAAAATGTGTGTAAGAATAATGTTTAAATTAAGAAATAGAACATCATGTAGACCAACTTTCAGAAAGGAGCGAATCTTGACAGTAATTTCATTGTATATATATAAATGAATATTACTTGTACATAAAACAGAATGTAATGTAAATAATGTCAACAGAAATAGTAAACTCTATGGCTACAACACTAGAAAATGTGATAACTTTCATAGACTTACTACAGGAACAAAATCAGCTGGAAAAGATCCATTATTGAAGGGAATTATATTTTATAACAAATTGCCAAATTATTTAAAAACATTACCTGGGAATAGCTTCAAAAAGGAATTAAAAATGTATTTAATAGAAAGATGTATATAAAGAACTGATGAATTATAATGGAAACTGTTTCATGAATTGTATATTTTTTATATAAATTGTATTTTGTGAATAATGATTGTCATTTGAAATTAGACTGTGATGATGCTTGAAACATAGTATGTCTATAGTCAAATAAAAATTATTATAAAATTACATGGGATAAACATTTGGGGACAGTGTGCAAAAAAGTATATACAGATGATTTTCACCCTACAAAAGTGAGCAGTTAGGATCATGTTAGGTTTAAAACAAACTGACTCGTGTAGAGATGCATTTAGAAAGCTAAATATCCAGACCTTACAATCTATATATATATTTGAAGTAATAATGCTTGCAAAAACAAAATTTATAAGTCAGAAAACAAACAGTCAAATACATAATTATGAAAATAGGGAAATCAATAACTTTCATGCTGTAGCTCATAGGAGAAATAAAAGGTATACAAGTGACAAATAGATTTAAAAGAGAGTTAAAGAAGTTCTGTATAAATGGTAGTTTTTATACACTTGAGGAATACTTAAGCAGATAAGTAAAATATTAAATTAGTGTTGACTTTTATACAGATTTTGTGTAAAAGGAAATACTGAAGGTTTAGGAAATCAGTGCAACTTATATTGTTAAAACTTTTACCTTTTAGCATCAGTTAATTTTTAATATAAAATTGTAATAATAAATTTTATTTTACTGTATGTATTTTTAAAATGTACTAGTGTATTAGACTTTATATTAATTTGTAACATTTTCAATCATATTTGTAATTTATTTTTATATCTTTGAAACTGTATTTTTGAGGCTGCTACAAGTCTGGCTGACTCCTACGGCAGATAAATAAATAAAAATAAATAACCACTAGCTTTTTGCTCATATAATGCATATACTCTCGCGAAAAGAAGATTATGGTGATTGGTTTATGGATAAATTGGTTGAAAGAAACTTACCAGTAAAAAATATTAGGTGTTCTTATTTTCTGGATATACGAGGGCTGGTCAACAAAGACTGAGACTGATTTTTTTTTTTTGACAGATGTTTATTACTGCAATTCAATGTTTACATGATCTTTTTCAAAGTAGTCCCCTCCTACTTCAATGCACTTTTTATAGCGTCTCTGCCAGTCCTGGAACACGTGCTGCAGACCATTCTTCGTCAGGTCCTTGAGAATCACCTCACTTTTCTTGAGCACTGCTTCAGAGTTCTCAAATCGAATACCCCTAAGCTTCAATTATCACCGGTGATGAGTCATGGCCGCATCATTATGATCCTGAAGGAAACAAGCCAGCACAATGTGGAAATCACCAGGTTCTCCAACACCAAAAAAAGCCAAAATTTGTTCCATCTGCAGGGAAAGTGATGGTGATCGCATTTTCTAACTGTAATGGAATGATTTACCAGCATGCAATTCACCCTCACACTACTGTTACAGCAGCATACTACACGTCATTATTTGCTACACTGAGGAAGCACATTGCAAAGAAACGGCTAGAGCTTTCTCGGACTGGGTGGCAACTTCATCATGACAATACATGGCCTCACGTCGCAAATCAATTCATGCAGCTTCTGGCTCCATTCAACATTACCTGTGTACCACATCCACCTTATAGCCCCAAACTTGCAACCTGTGACTATTTTTTATTCCCATCGCTAAAGGCAAACCTTAGGGGTATTCGATTTGAGAACCCTGAAGCAGTGCTCAAGAAAAGTGAGGCGATTCTCAAGGACCTGACAAAGAATGATCTGCAGCATGTGTTCAAGGACTGGCAGAGATGCTATAAAAAGTGCATTGAAGTACTTTGAAAAAGATCATGTAAACATTGAATTGCAGTAATAAACATCCATGAAAAAAAATCACTTGTCTTTGTTGATCAGCCCTCGTATTTAAGGCTTGGAAGCCCAAAATAATATATCAACTCAAAGAGAAGAAATATCATAGAAATTTGTATAACTTCAACACTGTTTATAAATACAGATGTTAATAGGTGATGAATCTCTTACATTTACTATAACCCAAGGATGCCCCCAAGTATCCGCTGTAACCCAAGAGCGTAGAACATTCTGTATGATGTGTTACAAGATTGGCCAAATGCTTATGCAGATTTTAAATACTTGAGTTTATTAATGCATAAAAAACAGCAGCTAATAACAGTGAAGCAACACAAATATTACAATAACATATAATGAATATTAAAAGCAGAAGCATTATTAACAGTGAAGTATTCTTCATATTTAAGTTTGAATTTATGAGTCACCATGTTTACACTCAGTCTTCACTTACTTGTTGTTGTATAATTGAAACGTTTTCAAGATCATTCGATCTCATCCTCAGCTGTTTGGTGACTCATAAATTCAAACTTAAACATATAATGATTTGCTAGAAACTTATCTTTTCAAGAAATTTATACATTTTTCACAGTACTCAAAAGACTAGTTTTTTGAAAACTTCTCCGCATCATAATCATTCTGTTTATTCCTGTTGTTATCGTTACTGACACTAGATGACATTATTTTTGTTTTTATTACCAATCTCTGAAAGTAAAACAAATTTAAATACACAATCGATTTGCAGTGTTTCAAAATTCATTACTTGATTACTGTTTTAATTTTTTTTAATGAAAAAGAAGAAAATATTTTTTTAAAGAAAAATGTTCACAAAAATAGTCTCTTCAGTTCTGAGGGGAATTTATAAATATATTGAAAGGAAAGTAAAGTTTGTAGCAAATTATTATATTTTATTGTTATATCCTAGCTTATGATATGGATAATTTATTGAAACTAGCAACATAACTCTGAATATTTTATTCTTTGGGGATTAGAATATAAATTGCATTTTAACCTCTCCAGGTCACAGGCCTGGTTTGCCATAAGACGAAGAAATATAGAAATAAATGAAAGCTTAAAAATAGATGGTGAAGACATATTACTTGTTAACACAATTATCTAGGTGTAATTACAGATAACCTTATGTTTAAACCTTATTTTAAAATTGGTCTCTAAAGGTTGCAATTTCCTTAGAGGTTTATCAGTTACCTGCAGGTCAATTTGGGATTTAAATTCAGAGGTACTGAAAATTATTTACATGAGTCACTTTATTTTCTTCCTCCGATAGGCTATAAATAAAAAACAAGTTCATAGAAAACAATTATTGTATTATCAAAAGTTTTGTACACTTTTCAACATAATCACCAAAAATATTGAGACATGTATCATACCTGTGGACAAGCTTTGCAATACCCTCTTAAAAAATGTTGGTGCCAATGATTTCAAATGAGCATTGATGTTGGTTTGAAGATGCATCCATTGTCGTGATTATTGCTTAATTTCCAGTGTGGAAACCTTAAGTTTCCGATGCTATAAGCAAGTGAGGGAAAATAAAACTATATAAACTAAGGAATGTGTCACATAAGCTATACGGGTGAGAAAGGGTGACAAGAGGGCAAAGTTCCCCTTAGGAATGCGAGACGGTCGGGAAATGTGAGAAAAAGCCAGAATGTGTCTCTCCATGACATCAAGGGTCAAATCCCAGTGGGGCAAAAGCTGAACTGCTGCCTAGATATAGGAGGGGGTGAAAGACCAATCAGATTAAATATAAGGAAAACAAACCTCCAATCAAAATTGCTATAAATCACGTGATATGGGCAGAACATTCATGAAATAGAAAATGGGTGTGGATAAATAAGCCCGCGAACGGAAGGGCACGAACAGACCAGGAAAGTCACGACACTTCTTCTTGGGGAATCTCGGTGGATGAATGCGTAAAGTGGGGGGACAATGCAGAGTAAAACTTACAAATAGGTGCGGGAAAGTGAAACGGTGGTAGCTTGGAGAAAAATGTGATACCGACGTCGTGGCGAGCAAGTGCAATAGAGAGCGATCTCATGATATAAACTGGTGAGAGAAATCAACAAGGAAGCATAGTGTATTTCCACTTAAATGCTGGACCCTGAAACAGAGTATACTTATGCTCATCCTTACCTACAATAGAGAACAACCCACTAGTCCAGAGCAGAATCTGTTTTTCCATTGTACCCACAGATTCCTGCCTCATCCTTCATCGGAATAACAGTCAAGGAAATTCAAAACAATGTCAATGCTCATTTGAAATCATTGGCGGCAACATTTTTTGATGAGGTAAATGCAAAGCTTGTTTACAGGTATGATCAATATCCCAAAATTTTTTGGTGATTATGTTGAAAAGTACCCACAAGTGTACAAAACTTTTGGTAATAAAATAATTATTTTCTATGCACTTGTCTTTTATTTATAGCCAATCGGAGGTTGAAAAAAAAAAAGGCCCTTATATAATGGAGCTGTCAAACCATTATTACATTATGCTGTTGCCTATCAAGATGTGCTGAGTATAAAGAATGTCAGAAACAATTTCATTAAATTCAACAAACATTTGCATTAATGAAACAAAATTTGCAATGTTTAATGCACGCTTTTACTGCATGTGACACATCAGATAAAGATGGAGCATTAGTGGAAGGAGATGGCAGGGGAAACCTGGGATCCCGGAGGAAATCTGCCCCAGCACCATATTGTCCACCACCAATCTCACTTTACAGCCACCTGGAAGTGAACCTAGGTCACCTTGGTGAGAGTCGAGCAGTCTAACCAATCAGCCACTGCGTGACACATTGGCATTAGGTACTTGTATACACCATCATATGATTTCCAGAGATGCAGAAGTGGTTATTCCATGTGTACCTCTACTGTATTGCATGATTTTATTTAGCTGGTATAAGTAATATTTAAAGAAATCACAAAAATCATTTTCAGCTTTTAAATTTTGATTGTGAACAAAGCATGCATTTCAGGCTGTTGGGCATCTTATGGCACAAAATAAATCTTTATAATGGAAATATGCATACATACATACATATACTATTTATACAGATGGATTACAATTTATTGAAGAAGGATGTGAAATACAATTGGAGTTGCTTATGTTGTTAGTTGTGAAGATAGTGAAGTATTCTTTAAGCTTCTCAAGTTATTAAATATAATAATTTGCTAAAAACTTGACTTATCTTTTTAAGAAATTGATAAGCTTTTACAGAACTCAAGAGACTAGTTTTCAAAAATCCTTTGCTTCTTCAGTCATTCATTTTATTCCTTATTGTTGTGCACTTTTATAAAGTCATAAAAATGAAATGTATAGTGTTTAATGCCCGCTTTTACTACATACAGCACCGCAGGCGATGACACTGATGATACATGAGATGAAGATGGAGCACCGGTGGAATGAAATGGTGGGGGAAACCGGAGATCCCGGAGAAAACCCGCCCCAGCGCCGTGTTGTCCACCACAAATCTCACTTTGCGGTTGCCTGGGATCGAACCCCGGCCGCCTTGGTGAGAGCCAAGTGGTCTAACAACTGAGTCACGGCGCGGCCTATAAAGTCATAGCACTTGGATTTAGTCATGTTTTCATTGCATATTATCCTTTTACCTGAGACATGATTTCAAGGAATTTTAAGTATCCAATGGCACATTGTCCAGTGTAATTGACAGTATCAATTGAGTATTTCAGAATGAACATTATTTTATCAACTAACAAAATGAAATTCTATTTCTTGCATACCTAAGCTGATATATATTGTAAACACTGTCAAATTTAACTAAATTCTCACCAACAAGAGTGTTATATGTGTTGGCTCCAGCATTGTTGACAAGGATATCTACACCACCAAGTTTTGATTTGATCCAATTAAATGTAGCCTTGATTTCATTTTCATCTGTTAGATCTGCCTTCATAGGATACAGCTTCCCTTTGTATCTTTTCAAAGACTTAACTAGTGCCTGAAAAGTAAATTGTAGTTTTATTAATCTGACATCTTTATTTACCAACAATGGTTACCAACAATAGTATCAGATTTTACATCTGCCTGATGCTCTCTTGTAAATGAGTACAACGTTACAATATAATATCTTAGTTTACAGTGATAAATTAATGGATAGTAATGCATTTCTTATGTTAGCCATAGTGTGATTTTGTACTGTTTTGCTCTCTTGTAGTTTACTGAACTATCTATTAAACACATAAGTTTAATACCTTTTGACATTATGCCACATAAAGGCATGATAGTATAAATACTTAATGCCAACTTGAAACATAGTAGACTTTTCTTCCATATATTGGAACTTGGAATAAATAATGTATATTTTAATCCTCCATTACAAGCACACAGTGTCTGCATTAGTTTTTATACAACTTTTTGATGTACTATTTTAATGTTGTGGTTTCGAATATATTTAGATTCAAACAATATAAAATAGCAGTGAATTCATAAGCATCACTGTTGAAAATAAATAATATTTTGCATATTTTCATTCCCTTATGAATTATGCTATCATCTTTTGGGGTAATTCAAATATGTTAGAAAAGCTTTTTCGAATGCAAAAAAGAGCCATAAGAATAATAGTGAACCAACCTGCACATGTGAGCTGTAGAGTGTATTTTAAGGAACTGAAAATTATAACCCTGCCATGTTTATACATATAAAACGTTCTTTTACTTGTAAAAGCTAGTTTAAATTGCTTTTAAACATATGCAGTGACACACCATGACAATGTTTTGATAGCACAGCACTGCTTACTTAACTTTCTAATAAAATCTTCCATATGTACAGTCCAATCCAAGTTTTGATTTAACCACAAACCTAAAATTGTTATATCTTTTACATATGAAATGTTGAAAGTGTGTCCCCACAGCTCGATGCCATAAGAAATATGTGAATATGGCATCGAGCTGTGGGGACACACTTCTAAATTAAACTTTAACAGAATTTTTCTCCTACAGAAAAGAGCTATCAGATACCTGGCAAAAATAACACGTACTAGTTCATGCAGGCCATACTTTAAGAAATTAAACATACTTATCTTCCCTGCATATTTATTCTGCGAACAATACTTTTTGTACATAACAGGAATATAACCTCCACAGTTTCCGATGTCCACACATGTGAAACAAGGGGAAAGAATAACTGTATAGTTAAAGGTCACAGGCTAAAACTTTTTGAACATAAGCTCCAATACTTTGGTCCAAAACTACTTAAAAAGCTTCTGGAAAGCCTAAAAATACTGTGTCAGCTACTAAGTTTAAATCTAAACTGACTAAATTCTTGTTAAGTAGAGCCTTTTACTGTACAGATGAATATTTTGATGACACCTTCGATGATTATGAATATTTGTTTTGTGTGGGTGTGTTTTTTTTAAATTTATTTATTAACACTGCATGCTCCGTTACATCGTAACACTACATGCATTCCTTAAACTTATTACAACTAGTTGTAGTAATTACAATTTTTACAAGTGTTACAAGTTTTCAATATATGATACAATTTTTTGATTATGCTTTTATATTTTTTTCGAAGTTTATTTTGTTTATGAATTTTAATAATTGCTTTTGGTAGTACTTGATTATATCACTGTTTGTTGCCAGCCACTGTCCACCTCTCAGTTTAATGTTTTGTTTGAGTTCTAATCTTTCACTTTTCAGAAGAGGAGAATCGTATATTAAATGATCCACTGTTTGGTTTTGTAGTTCACATTTGCACATTGCAAATGTCCGCTATTTTGAATCTGTTGTAGTAGTAGTCCCTTGTCTTCCCATGTCCAGTTAGGATGGCTGTAGTTTGTCCATTGAGTGGGATCCTCACTTTTAGTCGTTCTTGCACAGAAGGGAAGAACTTTTTGCTGATTCTTCCTTTTGTTGTGTTCTCCCATTGGTCTTGTCACCTTCGCAGTCCTTTCTCTTCTGCCTCCTTGATTATGTGTGTCCTGGATATCTCGCTGTAGATAATCTCCCCTTTGTCTTCCTGTGCAACCTCCTTTGCGGACTGGACTGCTAGTTCGTTCCCACGTAGTCCCGCGTGTGCCTTTACCCATTTTATGTGGATGGTCCAGCCGTTGTCCTGCAGATGCTTGATCTTGGCCTTTATTTCTTCTATTATTTTGCTTCGGATTTGACTGTTCTTAAGAAGGTGTACTGTAATCTGGCTGTCCGTGTTCACTACGCCTAATTTATTTCCCACTGTAAGCTCTAAACTGTTATCGGCAATTGCTTGAAGTCCCTCTAGAATTGCTATCTGTTCTGCTTGGTTATTGGAACAGTACTCACCGAGTTTATACGTGAGCTTTTTAACCTCTTCCCCATTTTGGAAGATGACTGCTGCTGCTCTGACTTTTCCATTTATCTTGCTTCCATTGGTATAAATCTCTGTGTTGTACTGTATGTGTGGGGTGTGTGGGTGTGTGGGTGGGGGTTGGGGGTATGGGCGTGCGGGGGTGTAGAATGTGTGTGTGTGTGTCATAATATAAAATGTCTGTATTATGTTATAGTGAACGATAAATTGATTAAATGCACTTATATGAGAAGATGCCCAGTTATACAGGAATAAAGTTCTATAATGTACTTTCCACTTCAATTAGAACCTGTAATAATTTAAATACATTTAAAACACATTTAAAAGCCTTTCTTATAGATAATGTATTTTATACCATCAAAGAATTTATGTATCCCTGTAAAAGTAACTAGGTTTTATTGCTGATTTTAGCATATTATATTAATTCTTAAATTCTATACCATTTAGAAATTTATGACTAGCTTGTAAATTAAATTTGATCTCTCCATCATTTTGTTATTTCTAATCGTTTACTTTTAAGAGAGAGCATGTATTACAAATGACATGGCTTAATTGTCTTCAAACACTGTATTAAGTTGCAATAAATATGAATATGAATAGGATGCCATCCAAATTAAAGTCAGGGAAGGTAAACCTATTGCTACTGTTTCATCTTTGTTAAAAATTAGTCTGTTTTGATCTTTTTTTTTTTATTTACGTCCTCCAACATTTAGTCATATCGGACGGTGAATGAAATGGGTGAAATGATGCTCAATGCGTCCGGGGTCCATGGAGCTTTGAGTTACCCGACATTCGTCTTTCAGGATAAGGGAAAACCCCGGAAAAATCTTATCCAGGTAACTCACCCTGACCGAGGTTCGAACTCGGGACCTCTTGAACGTGAGGCAGACATGCTATCATCTACGCTACCGAGGCGGGCTGTTTTGGTCAGGCCATGGCATAATAGTTTATTTATTTTATTTATTTATTGTTCTCTGAAAAGTTTCCCAGAGCCATAGCTCATGCTAGGGAACAGTACAAAAATATATAAAATGATGGCAAACAGCCCTTAACAATGCTTATATTACATTTTCATTGTAGGAATAAATTACCGTACAAGAATAACATATTTGAAACATACAAAGATACAGAAATTCACTATAACTCAAGAAATAATAGTAACAAAAAACTTAACAGAAAAATAGAAGCTACATATTCTATGGGACATTAATCCATATTAATTTTTAAACAGTTCAGCTTTCAAACCAGCTATAAATGTGTACCACTTTATCAGCTATCAATATATGCCTTCAGTAAATTTTCAGCAACTTTCCTTTTAAAACCTTTTATGTTCCTGCAGCCTTTCAGTTCCAGTGGCAGCGCATTATATAAGTTGATAACGTGTGAGGTTAAGCTGTTCAGGCCATAAGTGTTCACTGTTGGTTTTGTTAAGTTTCCTTTATTTCTTGTATTATATATATGTGAAGAGCTTTCAAATATTAGATTGGAATTTAGAAGATTATTTTTTATTTTGTGGAGATATATTATCAAGGACAACTCTATGTTTACTTGTAATGGTAAAATGTTAGTTACATGGTAGAGTGTTTTTGTGTTTGCTCTAAAGGGTAGATTGTAGATTATTTTCAAGGCACGTTTCATCAATTTCATTTAAATTTTGAAGTAAATTACCTTTATCATTACTAGTGATGAGTAATGTTTGTGTCATCTGCAAAAATATTAAGTTTAATATTTTCCTTATCTAAGATTATGGGTTATGTTATTAATATAATCTAGAAATAGAGTGAAAAGCCTTTCGTTGTATGATCAACGCAGTTATTGTTATATGTACATACTTGAGGAAACTCTTAGAATGTATAAATAAAGAGGCAAATATGGCTGCAGATAATTATATTTGCTGCATCAAGTGACTGGCACGGGAAAGATCTCGATTATCAGGTGAGAAATAAAGTGGATCAACATGAAAGACAATAACTTACCTTAATGTTCTCCACATGTGTAGCTATCCCCACAACATAACATCCTTTCTTCGTGAGTATCTCGGCAATAGCAGCCCCAACACCACTGTTGGCCCCTGTCACTACTGCAACACGTCCTGCCCAGCGCTCCATAGCTCTATTACTGCCAAAGAAACAACGCTTGTAATATATATAATTTGTTCAGTGTTATGATGATATCTTAGCTACAATCTATTGGCTGTTAGAATCAAATATTCCTCCTCCCCACCGAGCTTCCTCTAGTAAGCACACTATTGGTTAACATAACTTCTGCACATGCTCACGTCAACAATGCCGTTCTTAACTGCTATTTGTTACATCAACCAGTGCATTGTTGGGCATCTGAGTCATTGTTTTCACAGTAATCACATTATAATGTTAATTCTGTATTATGACAACTTGTATGATTTATTGAAAGCAGGTAAAGCAATAAGTTTAATAAACCGTGGACTATATAGTGGAAAAATACGGGAGTGTTAAAAACCGTCAGCCAATGCGGTTACTTCCCTCTACGTATTTTTTCTACATTTACTGAATTAGTTATGCCGTCAAAAGTCTCAATAATAATGGAATGGTAAACATGCTATACCGGGTGAGTAAAAAGTATGGAACAATGCAACTCTATGAAGTGATATTTTTTAAGAAAGCTGTTAGGATATCAATATACCCTCACATTTCAATGATTACAAACAAAGAGTGTGAGGTTTCTTTCGTAAAATGGCAACATTTCCTTTTTCTCCACTCCTCCAGTCCTGAAGTCTCGGAATATACAAACAAATACCCTTTCAAACAGCAATTTAAGTTTATTAGCACCTTACTACATGTGTATTGAGTGAAGGAAAACACACCGTTACTTCAAACTGACTAGGTTTTGATTTAAAAATACAGTAGGCTACTTCAATATGTGTCTTTGGATTTAACAACAGACAAAAGCTAAGCTAATAAGAACAACAATGCTTGTGTATGTGTGTGTATGTGTTTCAATACAGCCTTGGCCTTCGGGGTAACGTCTTTTTCCTGAATTAGGATTATATCCACCGATTGCCACCTCAAGTTCAAAAACGCCTTTACGTTACAAAACCGGAGGAGGAAAAACAAAGTGAAAAAAATCCCTTAAAAAAATTCACACTCTATTCACAATCACAGTGATATGAAAAGATGTTGATACAGCTTTTCTAAAAACAAATATCACTTCACAAAACTATAACAAAGTTACAAGCATTGTTCCATACCTTTTACTCACCCCGTATACTGCATACAGGGTCAAGGCTTATGATAGAAAGCATACGTTGCAATATGAAGAATGTAGCGGGAGTGTTTTTTTTTTTTTTTTTTTTTTAATTTACGTCCTCCAACGTTAAGTCATATCGGACGATGAATAAAATGGGTGAAAAGCGACAAATTCCAGTGTATGACGGAAGTTATTTGTTCAGATATATGTCCTGGTTTTTAATAAGCACAGGGAGTCGGCTGAGGGTGGCCGAGACGGAGAGCAAAAGAGGACAGAGATTGAAAAGCAAGAACATGAGGGAAATCCCAAAACTGTCATCTGTCCCATTTGAATGCCTATTAAATTTTTGAACTTGCACACAACTCTGTCAGACTCGATCCTTAAACATGCTTATTTTCTTCTTTTTTAATATACGTCCACCAACGTTAAGTCACATCGGACGATGAATGTAATGGGCGAAATGATGCTCAAATGGGGCTCAGGGTCCATAGAGCTTAGTAACCCAATATTTCTCTTTCAGGATAAGGGAAAACCCCGGAAAAACCTTATCCAGGTAACTCGCCCTGACCGATATTCGAACTCGGCACCTCTTGAACGTGCTCTTCTTTTTACTCCTTCAACTATTCATTCTGTTACATGTCCTTTATCACTAGTTTCTCTTACTTTTACATTTGAAACCTTATTTCACCTGCTCAAGTTGTTCCCGGGAAGCAAGCCAGGTGAAAAGACGATTAAAAATCGATGTTTCGGGTGTGTGCATTTCTCCCATCTCTCCCAATCCGCGACCTGTACGCGAGATGATAAATAACTGAGACGCAACATTACAACAGGTGGCGAGCATCCGTAATAGGTAAAGAATTACAATAAATTTACTTACGTCTAGAAGTCAAGGTGTTTTCCTTCACAAACCTACGAGTCAGGACGTACCCAGCCCTGAATTTCCCGATAAGAGCCTCATGCCGAGCTACACCAACGGGAACATCAGACCAATGACTGGAATCCCTCGATCCTTGATCTCCCACCCAACTACAATTAACCTTATGAGATAGTGAGTAGCTGAGGGATCATTCACCGGGTTTCGACAGGGTAGTACCGCCTCGCTGTAACTTCCACATCTGGACCAACAGGCCGTAGGTCTCCTATTTTAAATTACTTGTTTAAGATATCTCCACTTACTTGAAAATATTTCAGTGTAGTTCATTAACACTCTGTACAATATTTCTTTGAAAGTAACAAAAGTAAATGCATGCTATTTTGTATTTGTTGTGATTGTGGGATGTATAGGTTGTTCCTAAAACAACAAACACCTAACAACTAACAAAGGTTGTGCACTTTTCTGGCGCAGGCTTCGTTTACGCATACATTACACGATAACAATGTGTTAGCATATGGAAACGACACCATCGCGGCGTATTATCCCGTTTTCCAACGTTTTCTGGCTTTTGTATAATAAGGAATGCTTATTGTGAAAGGCTTCTATTCAAGACTTGCTTGCCTGCGGATGACATGGAAATAAATGAGCTATTTTCTCTCGAGTCGAAGTTTAGCTCCAGCTTACAGTTCACGGTTTACTATGAAGTTTCACACCCTGAATGATATCTCAGTTTTGGTCATCAGAGCTTGGATTCTATTGACTTGCCATCTTATAATTGTTGAAAGCCTGTTATAGATCTGATTGTGAAAATGGACATTTATTCAGTTACTTTTACTCATTTTGTTCTATTTTAGGTCCTAAGACATTCTTTTCTAGATTTTACATTATTATTTTTCCGTGCTCTTGCCCTTTGCATCTATGTTTCTTCACTTTCTTTCATTTATATCAAGAAGGTATTAACAGTTTTATTTTATTCACATTTTACATTAAGATAACTTTCAAATCCAGGTATTTCATTATTAAACTGAGCATAAGAGTAACTTTCTACATACTTTAATTGCATTTTTGAAAAAAAATTCAATTCAAATTAATAGATACTATGTGAAACGGTATTTTAAAACTGATTACAATGGGAAACAATGAAAATGTTATCGGGCTTAAAAATAGTGAATTTACATGTATTTCCATCTGCTGAATTAAGAAATCACCAAAAAATTATAGATTAGCTCTTGTTTTGAAGATAAAGTGACATTTCATTTTTTAGAGTGAAGATTTTAAATTTAGGGGATTTTTTGGGGAGTTGGCACACCTGTCAAATAACAAAACACAATCAGAGAGAAGTTTTGGAAATTAAGTTATGCAAAAGATAAGGATGACATTTTTGTCGGACCACAAATAAGAGAACTTGTAAAGGATCCTGCATTTGACCAAGTTTTGGAGGGGAAAGAAAAGGAAGCTTGGGAAGCCTTCAAGGGTGTTGTTCATGGATTTTTAGGCAACAAAAGAGATGACAACTACAAGCATTTGGTGACAGTGTTCCTGCAAAAATAGCGTAACCTTGGATGCAACGTGTCCCTTAAGATCAATTTTCTCCACTCCCACCTAGACTTTTTCCCTCCTAGTTGTCGAGCTGTTAGTGATGAACATGGGGAGAGATTCCATCAGGACATTTCTGTTATGGAAAAAAGATATCAGGGCCGTTGGAATGAAGTAATGCTTGCGGATTAGTGTTGGTCTTTTTATAGGGATTCTGCGGAAATCCATCACAAGAGGCAATCTAAAGGCGACGAAGTCAACAGGCCACCACACATTTTCTCTTCAGACACGACTATCTGCGAAGTATTTTTCCAGCAATTTAGAACTCTTAGCATGTAATTACCAGTTAAAAAAAGTCAAATGCACTTTCATTGTTGTTAGCATATGTGTAATTAAAATGCATCATTTTCTCTCATTCCATTAATATGTAATGCTTCCACCTTGTGTATATCATAGAAACTAGAGCTAATAAAAATTTTTCATTGGCACATTTGTTTTTCTCAGACCAAAATTAGTAGGAATTGCCTCATGAAGTACTCGAAACATTCAAAAATTATTTTGTTGTTGTCCAGTGTTATTTATAATAAATTTAAGCCCCAGGAAAAATAATTATTAATTTTGTAAGATCTTTATTTGTTACTTGTTTATTGAACATCATGATCAAATTGTAAAAGTGTTAAACATTTCTGTGATAAATCATGGTCTTGCTTCCTAAGCCATTGACACACGGACGTTTTCACAGCCTCCTCATCTTCAAGATGAATCCCACGATGAGCTTCCTTTAGTGGCCCGAACAGATGGAAGTCTGATGGTACCACGTCAGGGCTCTATGGGGGTGAGGTAAGACTTGCCATCCCAATTTCTCAATTTCTGCAGTGGTGTAACGGCTGGTGTGTGGTCTTCCATTGTCATGCAAAAGAACATCCGTCATAGTTTTTGTTGGGCGATCTCGGCGAAGACGTGCTTTCAGCTTTTTGAGAGTTCTGACCTATTAGAAGAATTTATTGTGCATCCCTGCTCCAAAAGTCAATCATAAGCACACCCTCTGCATCACAAAACACTGTCGCCACAACTTTCCCTGCCGACCGCTGAGTTTTGAATTTTTTTTTCCTTCGGTGACGTTGTGTGATGCCATTCCATTGACTGCCTCTTTGATTCAGGTTCAAAAAATGAACCCACGTTTCGTCTCCGGTAACAATTTTTTTTTCCAGAAACTCCCCTCCCTCCAAATTGAAGCGCTGCAAGTGTTCGGAGGCTATTGTTTTCCTTGTTTCTTTGTTTTGGGCGGTTAACATTCTTGGTACCCAACGTGAACAAACTTTTGAGTAACCCAGTTGTTGAATAATCGTCATCACACTGCCTTTACTGAGGGAGGTAATGCGACACAATTCACCCGTTGTTACCCGGCGATCACTACGAATGATGTCATCGACTCGCTGAATGTTACATGGAGTCACTGCAGTCACCGGCCTGCCGCTTCGCTTTTCATCTGCCAATGGTGTTTGCCCTTCAGCTTCGTTACAGCTACGAACCCATCGTCTAACAGTGCTGACATACACCGTTGCATCACCATACACATTTTTTTTAGCCTTTCGTGAATGCGAATTGGCGTTTCATCTTCCGCAGTGAAAAATTGAATCACAGAACGCTGTGTAATACGAATGTCGATGTCAGCCATTTTGCAAGAGGATGCAGTGCTGCCATCTGTTGAATTAGGAAGTTACTACTGCAGGGGATTAGAGAAGAAGGTTTGAGGAATTGCACCAAATTCGAAGTTTTCACATAACTTACTTATTTAAGAAAAAAAATAGGAGGCATTATTTTTTGACGCACCCTCGTAATTTTACAAGTTTACCAACTTTCATAAATAATTATGTTGCAACGACACACGTTGTAACCTCATTTAGATTTTGTACGAATACTTTCCGGACTAAATAAATAAATAAATAAATAAATAAATAAATAAATAAATAAATAAATAAATAAATAAATAAATAAATAAATAAATAAATAAATAAATAAATAAATAAATAAATAAATAAATAAATAAATAAATAAATAAATAAATAAATAAATAAATAAATAAATAAATAAATAAATAAATAAATAAATAAATAAATAAATAAATAAATAAATAAATAAATAAATAAATAAATAAATAAATAAATAAATAAATAAATAAATAAATAAATAAATAAATAAATAAATAAATAAATAAATAAATAAATAAATAAATAAATAAATAAATAAATAAATAAATAAATAAATAAATAAATAAATAAATAAAATCTGAATATTCTACCCCGGCACCTAGACAACTATACCGGGGCATATATCCAAATTTTCTCTTTATTTTTCCATAAAATCCTTACAAATGTTATAATTATACAAATCTCTCAGAAAACTACTCTACAAAAATAAAATGAAATAAAATAACAGAAATAAACACAAAAAAGCAAAAAACAAAAGAAAACAACTATAAAAATTACAAAATCCTTATTTCCTAAATCTATATCTAAATCTACTAATTCTGTAGTCCACCATGGCCTCTGCCATCACTCTCTCCCTCCGCCGCCCATGCAGTCAACTCCATTGTTAGATTATTCAATAATTCTTCCCGTCTTATCCTATTTTGTATTCTAGAACTCCTTCTTGCATCTTGTACTATTCTTCGCCTATTATCAACTCTTTCTCCTTTGAATATTTTTACCTCCCATGCTTTCTTACTTACAAAGTTAGTCAAAACTTGTAATTTATTTACCAATTGTTGATCTCGAATTATGTCATATACGATATATCCTGCTAGCGCATGCCTCTCTTCTTGTTGGTGAATTGCATATCTTCCACATTCAAATACTACATGTTCAGGATTATCTTGTTTGTTACATAATTCACATATATCATTTTCAGTTTTATTGATTTTCTTCCAATAGGTCTTATAAGGTCCGTGTCCAGTTATATAATGTATAAATCCCTTTGTTGGTTGAATAAAATTCAATTTTAGTCTCTCTTTGACGTTCTGAAAAATTTCAAACACTCTTCTACCTTCTAGACTTTCTGTCCATTCATTTTGCCATTTATCTTTTAAACTATTTTTAATCACCCAAGATTTGTTTGTTCTGACTTTCCGGACTGAGTGTTTATCTTGCAGACGTTTATCGTTTGTCACATCCCCTCCCCCGCAAAAAAAAACATAATTATGTATATCATTTTAAGTATTGCTCAGGTTTTGTCCTAAAGTTCTATTGGAACATTGATTAATTTCAAGGAATTTTGCGGTCCAAGGTTATCCTAAACGCCATCAGCACCATTGTTACTGATGATCTATAAATATACCCAGATTGATTAAAGCATTCTTGTTGGGGGTATCAAGGTTTCTAATCTCTGCGTTAAGTGCAGTTTCAGATCGATTACTGAGCTTTCTTTTCAGTCTTCCAATTACGCATTTATATTAAGGGGTAGACACTTCCATTAAGAAGATATCCGTCGTGAAATTAGACACCGGACAATAACGATGCCATGATTGATGGCACTCGGGGGAAATGTACTCAGTTTTCGGTCATAAGAGTTGGGCAGAATTAGTTAACTCACGAATTTGATACATTCAAAGGATGGTAGTGAATATAGACACCATCAATCATGGACATTGCAAATTCTTAACATTTATTCATGCTGATTCTGCGAGTTTTGTCATTACTAGTCATACTGTCTGTTCTTTATCCGAAATTCGACTTAAGCATTATGTTTTTGCGGTATTTTACAGCTTGAATTCAATGATTTAAGCGGTTTATTCAATTTAGAACTAAACTACGTTGGTCATTTGCTAAGTCTGGTAAAGACTCAAGAAAATTGTATTTGTCTTTTTGTGAACATCTCACCGTATTTCTCGACATAGTCTGCATTGATTGCTATACCCTTGGTCCTCGATTATCCAGCATTTCCATCCCATCGAAACAATAGGTTCTGCCAAGGTTTGCAAAATACTCGTTGACGGTGACTATCACTTCTTTATTTTATGAAAATTTCTTACCACTAAACCAAATTTTCATGTTTTGGAACAGGAAGAAGTCATTTGGGAATTGGGATTTCATTACAGAGGGATTCGGTAGACCACCATGCTGGGCCCATTGTTCCTATCCCCCCAAGTGGGGGCACCCCCGGGAGGAAGGATGAGGTGAAGGAGACAGAGGTCGGCCGACACAAGGAGCCACGACAGTGCAGAGGTTAGGGTCCCTACAGTTTACAGTCCCTATAGTTAGGCCAGGACAACGAACTCGCTCCCCTACAGCGGGACGGCAACGAGCCCAGCAGCCGAGCCCTAATGGTCCCAGGCAGGCGATCCGAGCCCCAAAGGTCCCTGGCTGGTGGTCCCGAAATCGTCCCAGCAGAGGAGCTAAGGCCAGCAACCGACCTACCGGAGGAAGAAGTAGTTTTCCTCAGAGCATATCATCCTGCCATGCACCGCCGAGACTCCCGCCGACACTACTAGCCTGAAAGAGACCACCAGATGAGAAATGATGTGAAATGATAATGGAGATGAAATTGAGGGACAGGAAATTCGGGGGATGTAATTAACCTACGCAGCATTCGCCTAGCGACCCAGGAAAACCCTCGAAAAAACTCATGGGTCACGTAGGTCGGCTACGGGAATTGAACCCGGTCTCCCGAATGCGGAACAAGACGAAACCGCCTGAGCCTTTCCACTCGGTAAGTCACTAGGGGCTAAGTCTGGTGGATAAGGAAACAATTCAAAGCTCAACTCATACACTTTAGCCATTGTGATTGCTGTTGTGTGAGATGGTGCATTAACCTGGTGAAAGAGCACGCTTTTGCATTTGAATCTCGGTCTCTTTTCAGTCAACTCATGTTGTAAACGACCCAACAATGAAACATTATAGGCTCCAGCAATGGTTCTGCCTTTCTCTACGTAGTCTATGAGGATTACTCCTTGAGAATCCCACCAAAAAAAAAAAAAACTGGCCATCACCTTACCAGTTGACAAACGCATGCGCTTTTGGTCGGCAGTGAGAAATCGCGGCACCCATCTTGCACAAAGCTTCTTCATTGACAATTTTTCTTGCAGAATATCGTGTGCTCGCTCAGTTAAGATGCTTACGACTTCGCAATCGCACGAATTTTGATTCGGTGATCTTGATCATAACCAGATCATGAACTTTTTCAAGGGTGTCCTCTGTGGTGACCTCAATTGGGCGACAAGGGCGCTATTCATCTTCAGTGCTTCTATAACCACGTTTAAATTCATTGACCAAAAATAAATGGTCTTCAGTGTTCGTGGAGAGTCCGCATGAACTTGATCCAATTCAGTTTTGACTTATGCGGCAGTCCAGCCCTTCAAATGAAAATGTTTAGTGACAGAACAAAGCTCTGCTTTTTTTTTCTTTCATTTTTCATCACAGCTATCACACTGACGAATTCAAACGGCTGTCAGCATGAACTGTATATTGTAGCACATTCAAATTTTCTGTACAATCTTTTGAGTAATCAAGCTGACCACCACAATGTTGCAACAAAATTTTACATCCCTTCCTGGAAATTTACCAGACTTATCAAATGACCCTCGTAAAGACCCATTTTTCATTGGAAACAGTTATTTAAATAACATTTTATTAAATACCTGTATTTCAATACTTCGAAAACTGTGCATCATTATTTGTCTGTTGAAATAAATTGAACTTCATTAACGATTTACGAATTGTAACGAATCGTACTGCCCGCCTTGGTAGCGTAGATAGCAGCGTGTCTGCCTCACGTTCAAGAGGTCCCGAATTCGAATCTAGGTTAGGGTGAGTTATCTGGAAAGTTTTTTCCGGGGGTTTCCCTTATCCTTAAAGACGAATGTCGGGTAGCTCTACGCTCCAGAGATCCTGGATACAGTTGAGCATCATTTCACCCATCTCATTCACCGTCCGATATGAATTAACGTTGGGGGATGTAAAATTAAAAAAAAAAAAGAATGGTACCTCTACTACATGAATTTGAATTAGGTATGGTAATATATAGTTCGATCGGTACGAGTATAGGAAGTTTTAACTTATGTTGATTAACCCTTTCCAGCCCAATGGGTCCAAATGGACCCACAAACTTTATTTAACATTTAGAAAATATTCAGGTAATCCCAGTTGTTCCACATGGCACCACTACGTTTCTGAGTATTTTCCTTAGAGACAGATGGCAGCATCAACCAGAGCATGCGAGTATAAGGCTTACTCACGGCTTACTGTAGCTTCATATCCACTTGGAAGTGTAATGCATAGCTGTCAACTGTTTTGCTCTTGAGATTTGCAATAATTGTGAGGTAAGTCACTAATATTTACATTTTTTTAAACATATACTGTTATAGTAGGTGTACCTACCAGGGTTAATAAATAGCTATCTTGAAATAATAAAATGATATGTATTATTATGCTATGAACCAAAAAACGTGATGGGTCCATATGGCCCCAGTGGGAGGAAGTGATAGTCGTTCGTAAGTCTACCAAATGAGGTTATGTGCAAACATCTACATGTCAATTACTTAGTTTCTTTGCTTTCAGATGTCTAAATGATCGGGACAGGAGATGCTAGAGTGCCTGCTAAGTAGAGATCTGTCTAAGAACAAGGTATTTACAGAATTTGCAGATGAATTGAAAATAACATTGAAGGAGTATGGAAACGTACAGTCAGACTGAAAAATTCAATACCATAGCCGGGATTTGAACCACGGATCTTCTGGTTTCCGTCCAGCCACTCTACCATTGAGCTACTATGGCCAACGCGCCGATATGACATTAAATTCTCTAACTGACTCGTATTTTCCCGGTAAACCACTTAGGAGTTCTCATAAGCACATCAGATAACTACCTTAATGGCGACTTACAACACGTAAGTACTTTATAGTTAGCCACTATCAGGCCAATTAATGGAAATTAATTGTTCTTTCACACTGGCCGTGTGTAGGCTAAATTGTCAGTTGGAGAATTTAATGTCATATCGGCGCGTTGGCCATAGTAGCTCAATGGTAGAGTGGCTGGACGGAAACCAGAAGATCCGTGGTTCAAATCCCGGCTATGACATTGAATTTTTCAGCCTGACTCTACGTTTCCACAATTTAGCCTACACACGGCCAGTGTGAAAGAACAATTAATTTCCATTAATTGACCGAATAGTGGTTAACTATAAAGCCCGGGTCTTAAAGTACTTACACGTTGTAAGTCGCCATTAAGGTAGTTGTCTCGTGTGTTTATGAGAACTCCTAAGTGGTTTACCGGGAAAATACGAGTCAGTTGGAGAATTTAATGTCATATCGGCGTGTTGGCCATAGTAGCTAAATGGTAGAGTGGCTGGACGGAAACCAGAAGATCCGTGGTTCAAATCCCGGCTATGGCATTGAATTTTTCAGTCTGATTGTACGTTTCCATAATTTAGCCTACACACGCCAGTGTGAAATAACAATTAATTTCCAACATTGAAGGAGATCAGGACATGCAAGATAATGAACATTGGACAGCTTGTTGCACTGTACTAAATAAATCTGAGGGCAAAAATATATTATCTCCGAATTATCTTTCATCTTGCTGACATATGTATTGCTTGACTCCTTTATAAACAAAATTGTCAACAGTAGAAAGAAAACGCAATGTCTTTGCTCCCTTTTCGACTGGAAATAGCCAATGCACTACTTCAGAGTGGGAAGGTTGTGAAGAGAAAACGTGGTTGAACATCCACTGAGACAGAAAATGTCCTACTTCCTCCAAATAAATGTACTGCTTATCCAGTTAGTGACGGTAGATTTGATCAAATTGGTCACTGGCCACTGCATAACAAAAACAAGCAGAAGTGCAAGATAATTGTGAATGACAAGTCCTGAATTAGGAGCTCAAAATGTTAAGTGGCATAATGTCTCCATGAAAAAAGAAACTGTCTCTATTATAATATAATAAATAACTGTCACGATGTACTGTTGGATACAAGTGATTTGCTCTGTATTGTAATAGCTAATAAAAAACTTCAATATACATTATAACATTGTGATACCAGATTTACTATCAGATACTATGACATAAGAATCTGAAAACAATACTCAACTGTTTCTAAAACTAGTGTAAGCTCCTTTGATTACCTCACTTCTCTTTTTCGTATTAATGATGTGAATTACATGTCGCATGCTATTTATATTTGATCAGTTAAGAGAATTCTTCCATCTTGTATTCCTACTGGATCCATATAGACCACTTTAAAAAATACTAATCCAGTACTAACATTTTCAAATTCAAAGCATTTTGTAGTTTTGGGGAACATTTAGAAACTTAAAATAGCGTAAATTGCTTTTTATGTCGAATACTTATAATTGGGGCTGGAAAGGGTTAAAATTATATTTTAATAAAAGTTGTATTTTAAATTGTTTTGTACGCATTCTTCCCAGAAGAGGCCCGTCTTCGATCCCAGGGGACCATACAGTGATATTAGTGGTGGAAACACGGCGCTGGGGCTGATTTTCTCCGGAATTTCCGGTATATTTTGATGGTTGTCCAGCGGCTCACTTTGTTTCGTCGCAGCTATTATATTACAAGTTGCCGACTACCGATAATGGTAACAATCCATTTCTTCAGTCCTTGTAAATGCCTGAATCACTACGAAAAACGTCAACATTGTCGAGCGGCACCTGCTTTGATATAAACGGACAACAATCAGAACGAGGCGAAGCGGTTATTATCTTATTCTTAATTTAACTTGTTTCCTGTTTCGCAGATTGATTTTTGTTGCTTTCAGCAAACGTTGTGAAAACAGAATTTTATAATGTAACTACAATATTCTTTAAAAAATAATAAAATTGTAAGGAAACTCAAGAAATATGTAGGTTTTATGTAACATTTTATGTAGAAATGTGCAAAATATATAAAAAATATCAAATAAAAATTTGTAAGAGGGTCCTAAATTACGTAATTCACAACATTTTTACTTCTCATTTAAATATTTTGCAGGATTTGAAATAGGTAATTACATAAAAATCCGGGCTTACATCAATCCACTGTCGGAGCAAGTACATTTTGCTACTCTTCTCCTTCGGCATCGTAATATATCGTTTTCTCTTGCTTACAACATAGAAATTATGAGTAACAGCTCACAAGTTTATAAGTTAGCTGAAAATGATACTTTTTAATTGTTGGAAATATTATTGTTGCAGCAGACGGCTTCGTTTGCAACATTAATACAAACCGCATGGAGTTTTATGATGCAACGGCGACACCGAACTTTATTTGCCGGAAGATTGTTTTTATTTTTTTTAATTTTATTTCTACATTTACGTCCTCCAACATTGTCATATCAGACGATGAATGCTTCAATGCGTCCAGGGTCCATGGAGCTTA
Source organism: Mantis religiosa (assembly GCA_030765055.1). Classification (NCBI taxonomy): domain Eukaryota; kingdom Metazoa; phylum Arthropoda; class Insecta; order Mantodea; family Mantidae; genus Mantis; species Mantis religiosa. The sequence goes on from CM060957.1 coordinate 45,520,711, forward strand.
CAGTTAACCGACATTCGTCTTTCAGGATGAGGGAACATCCTGGAAAAAACTTATCCAGATAACTCACCCTGACCGAGATTCTAACTAGGGACCTCTTGAACGTGAGGCAGACTCGTTAACATCTACGTTATAGAGGCGATCACAAGATTGTTGCACTCTATTTAGTTCATGTTAAGCTGTTGAGCGGAATATTTTTAACAGGAAGCCCTCATTGTTGATAGATATCATTTGATGGAATTAAGGACATTATAGCTAACGGCAATAAAAGAGAAATTTGTTCGTATCCTTCTCTTAACATATAATGGTTACTGTATTTGTATTTCAAGAATGATTGCTTAAAAAGTAAAATAAGAGGCATGCTTTTTAAGTCAGTACCGTTTTGGAATTAAAAAAAGAGTGCATAGATATCGCAATAATTTTATTTTTACATGAAAGCCTGTACCTTAATCTACTTTTCTACATAATTTCCGAGAATATTGAGGCACTTGTCATAACGTGGCACCAGTTTTTGAATACCCTCCTCATAAACGGCTGCCGCCTGACGTGTTAACCACTTATCACAACTGTTTTGACTTCGTTATCGTCTTGAAGACGCTGACCGCCCAGATGTTTCTTCAAGTGCAGGAACAAATGGTAGTCGCTGGGCGCCAGATCAGGGCTGTATGGAGGATGATCTGGAGTTTCTCATTGAAAAGATTTGATGAGATCTTTGGTCCGATTAGCCACACGTTGACGGGCATTGTCATGCAGCAAAACAATACCCTTACTCAACTTGCCACGTCTTTTGTTCTGGATTGCACGGCGCAGATTGTTCAAAGTCTCATAATAAGACGCTGCATTGATTGTCTCATTACGAGGCAGAAACTCCACTAGAAATACTCCTTTTCTGTCCCAAAAACCTGTGCACATGATTTTCCGGGCAGAAATTGTTTGCTTAAACTTCACTTTTGTGGGTGATGATGAATGTCGCCATTCCATGGATTGTTGTTTCGATTCTGGTGTGACGTAGGCCACCCATGTTTCGTCACCAGTAACAATTTGGTCTAAAAAATTCACCTTCATTGTGGTACCGCTCAAGGATAGTCAATGCACTGCCTAAATGTTGGGTTTTGTGCAAATCCGTCAACATTTTCGGAACCCAACGTGAACACAATTTCCGGTACTTCAAGTTCTTGTCACAATGCGATACAAAACACTACGAGAATATTGATGAAAATAGTCGCACAATGATGAAATTGTAAAGCGTCTGTTTTCTCTCACATTTTCGTGCACTTTCTGCACCAAATCTTCAGTAACGATCGAAGGACGCCCACTCCGTTCTTCATCATGCACATGTGCGGCCATCTTTAAATGCTCTCACCCATTTCCTTACCATTCCATCACTCATAATGTTTTGTCCGTAAACTTCACAGATCTCACGATGAATATCGATCGGTTTTACGCCTTTAGCACTAAGAAATCGTATAACAGCAGTACTTCACAATCGGCGGGACTCAACGATTATCGGAGGCATCTTAAACACTAAGTAACCAACGTATACAATGAATAATCAGATTGTAATGGTATCAGTGCATAGACAAGCATGCGCAGAACGCCGACCGTAGCACTGCGGCGGTGGAATCGCGAAACGGTACTGACTTAAAAAACATGCCTCGTACACTAAAACTTCCGTAATGTACGCTTTACACCCTCAAATTGTAGCAGCTATTTTTATACTTCATTTTGTTAAAAATAGTCAAAGAAGTTAGTATTTATAATAAGTTAAAGAAGTAACGTAAAGTAGGTGAAGGTGTAACCATGACAACGTAACATGATAAGTTTTGAATGCGCAAGAAAAGAAATAGTTCGTCGTGGAATCTACCGCTGTTTGTAAAAAGACTACATTAATAATATTTGTGATTGTTTCAAAGAATTTAAAATTGTTTATGAGGAATTAAACTTCTATCCTTGTACAAGAAAAGTATTATTCATTGTTTAAAATAGTAATATTACCTTTATCAGCCCCGTTACCACGATCCTGGTAAAGAAAAAGATCTCATCGCTCAACAATTACAGATGCGCCTAGTTATCTAGAGTTGCAGGAGAAACTTTTAGATTTCTTCAAGATTGTCACTAAAGGCGAGAAATTAATCTACTTCTCATCATCGTAATCCTACCAAAAATATTTAACTACAAAATACATTTATTCTTCACAGGCATGAGTTAAGCTATGAAAGAATAAAACTTGCAAATATGCAAACATTCGAGCTCTGTTTATTAATATTTAAATTACTGGTATTGTAGTCTTGTTACATATGTGGCATTGTTAACACTCAACTTTATTACGCAACAGTACCGAAAATGTGTGACAAGTCTGTGCCTATGTACATTGAATTATGTTTAATCAGTTATAAATTTTGAAATAATGTAATTGCCTCCTAAGGGCAGCTGTTCTCTCAAGACTGAGATCTTCACTGCCAGCTAGCTACAGTGAAGCAATGGATATTATACAAATATAACAATTTGCAACAAAAGCCTCACTTAACTTAAGAAACTGGTGTTAATTCTTCTTTCAATTAGAAAATCAATTAGAAAGAAGAATTAACACAATTTTCTTAAGTTAAGTGAGGCTTTTGTTGCAAATTGTTATATTGCATTATTTTTATAATGCATAATAATTGATATATTTTTTTTGGTAAATCTGTTGTCTGGCATTCTTTCAGTTTGTTTGTAATCATCAAATCCAATCACGACAATGCAAGCCTTAACTCCGAACTATCCAATACATCTAACTTTAGAGGAGCAGGCACTAATACAACATGAAAAAATGTTGCGGTTAAAAACAACAAAATGGGAGAAAGATTAGTACAACCAATCAAGATGAAAACACAAACAAGTTTCCCTCACAAAGTTACGGAATTAAAAACAGATCTGAATCTTCCTAATTCTAAAGAAAACATTTTAATCAAAGAAACCCCACTAACTTTTGAAGCAATTAATAGCCAATTAGATTTCGAACAAATAGTTACAAAATCTGACACTTCCAAACCTGTACTAAAAGCACTAGCATTAGAAAATGTGAACAATAGATACCCACCTGAAGAATGGTTACATATCTACACAGATGGATCTAACTTGGACAACAACTCAGGAGCAGGAATTAAGTGTGCACTGTTCTCATTCTATCAACCAACAGGATACCACACAACAAATTTTGATGCAGAAGTAACGGCTATTCATATTTCACTCTAACACCTTCTATACGGAATAGATAAATTCAAAAATGCTGTCATACTTTCTGATTCTAAAGCAGCATTATGTACAATAAGTTCATATAAAATGAAGTCAATCCAAATTAAAGAATGTCACAAAATGATCCAACAACTTCAAAAACTACAGAAAAGAATTATATTACAGTGGATACCTGCATATTGGGGAATTGCTGGAAATGAATCAGCTGATTTTCTTGCCAAAAAGGTGCAAATTTAATTCAGAACAAAAGTAAAAACTTACTCTTTACATCCATAAAAAGATTAATTAAAACAAATATAAAAACAAACAAAACCAATCAATATCTAACAAAGCCAAAGATAAAAAATGGAACATTTTATTTAAAAATCCATAAATTATTCCAGAAATCCCACGTAAAGCTGCAGTAGCAAATTTTAGATTACTTACGGAACATGATTATTTGGCCAAACACTTACACAGAATAGGAATTTATACAAGTCGAAATTGTCCTCTGTGCAACAAAGAAGAGGAAATGACTGAAGAACATCTTTTAACCTGTGAAGCCCTACCTGCCGGACCCACTACACAGAAATATTGGAGAGCAAGAGAGCTAATGACTTCATTGCCAAAGCCTAGCATTTGAAAACAACTTTTGTTTGTAATCTTTTGATCATTCATTTATGTATACTAAAAATTCATAACCATTCGCCAATACTTTCATTTGTTATTACGTACCTGTTAGTTTTCGTAAGAATTGCATTTATTGTATTTTACTCCGTTGCATTTTAGTTCTCAAAGTCTCACTTCCGTTTGCTAATACGGTACAGATACAAGGTTTTAAAGCTTTAATTTTGTTTCTTTACACATTTTTTATCCAAATGTCCTATTAGTTGTTCCAGAAACTCGTTGAAATTGGCATATTTTACTGTCCACATTATTTATCATAACCAATATCACTTACCAAGTATTTAAAATGCCTCACCTTGTTCTATGCATGGCTCTTTACAACTAATTTGATCCTATGGGTGCCATTACCTCTTTTTCATAAAATAAATTTTGATATATTGTTCACAAATTTCATTAAGTTTAAAAATAGACTTTTGCCTTTGTTATTTTGAATAATAACCACATCGTCGGCAAACGATAATGTAGTTAAAAGGGTTTTCTTTAATTTTAAAACTTACATTGCTAGTTACTTTCATTTCTGCGCTAGATCGTGAATATAAATACTAAGAAGTGTAGTGATAAAGTACATCGTTGTCGATACCCTGATTAGTAAAAATTTTTGCGGGAGTTTTCAATTGTTTCCCTCTTTTATTTTTCTTTAAATTTACAATCATTGTCAATTTTGAAATAAAACTTATTTTAGTAAAGAATGTGACACAAATATTGCCACGAACGTAAGAAAACTTCCCTAAGAACTTGTTAATAATTAACTTACCGTCGGAAGAGTTTGATGTACTGTTCTCACTGCGAGGCAACACAACACTGAAGGGAGAGAGCAGTGTTACTGTGGTCTGCAAAAGCGTTGACGCAACAAAGCCCGCGAATGTCCCAAGAACAAATGATAAACGTCTTCAAATTCTCCAATGGCAGTTTGAGAATAGGACGAATGTTAAGGAAAGATTGCACTGAAAATTCCAACTTCTACAATAACAAACTTATCATTATGGAATTGAGCCACATAATTAGAGTATCATTTTAAACTTGCATGCAAATTTTCATGTTGCTACACCATATAGTTAATTAATTATTAATTATTTTTGCGAAAATATTGTAAAAATTAAAAAGGTTTTACGCATCAAAAAATTGCGCTTTTAAGTTAAGTTTCTGTTTTCGGCTAGTACAGAGAAATTTTAGAAGACCCACATTCTTAATTTTGGAATTTTCTTGTAGCATTTGTTCTAAAATATTTTTCATCTGTTAGCTCTCAAAATTTTGAAAATAGTAACTTTTTTATTTCCTTAACACCATATAATTTTCAGAACATGAGCATTAACAAAAAAGGGGGAATTGACGTTTCTTATTTACATATTCCGGACCTATTCTGTAATTTTCACCAAGTTAAATGAAAAACTTTGACGCGTGAGGCATTTTGTATACTGAAAAATATTATAAAAAGGTTTCTCAGAAAATTAACTTTAAAGTAATGATTGTTACTTTTAACGATTGTTAAAGATCTCTTTAAATTGTTATGTGATGGTCTAAAATGGCGCAAATGGTGAAAATAGCACGCCACCTATTACTACACACCCTAAGCTACCAAAAACTGCCAAAAAATTCCATGGTTTTCAACATTTTCGGCGAATTTTCAGTGTAGCCTTGCCTTAACAATAATGCAGCAGAAGATTCAATGTCAAGTTCTTTCGAGTACTTCGACAATCTGCACTTCTGGAGAAATTCAAAGTCTTACACAAATAAAAATATTTGTAACTTATAATCCACTTATCTTAAGAAGTTGATGTTAGAACTGCTTTCTTCTTTTTTCAAATCGATTTCTAAGGCATTTTGCATTCGTCATTAATGAAACACTCTCCGTTGTTAAGGAATAACTGTAGTTCCTCAAAATAAATATGGTATTAAAAATTTATTACAATTTTCTAAAAAAGAATTCCTAAAACATTTTGTATAGGTTAGTAATCCTATTTTACCTAGAATTTATGCCCTTCCTAAAATTCATAAACCCGGCAATAAAATGAGACCTATTTTTCATTGTATAAACTCACCAACTTACAATTTAGCAAAATAGTTACACAAAAAATGTAGTAATTTTTGATAAATTTGAAAGTTTAGGTATTAAAAACACTTTTGAACCAATAAAAAAGATTGATAGTGTTGTATTATCTAAAACTGACAAACTTATTTCTTTTGATGTAACTGCCTTATTTTCTAGTACTCCTAGAGAAAAAACGTTTAATTTATTTAAACAAGTGGTTGAATTCAATAAATTTACATGAGGACTTAATAGTTGATTTTGTTAAACTTACTGATTTTTGTTTGGATCAAAATTTTATCACTTTTAATGGTGAATTTTTTTCAACAAACTTGTGGCTTAGCAATGGATAATCCTCTTTCACGTTTTCTTGCTGATCTTTTTATGAGTTTCTTTTTTTTTCGAAATTCAAGTCACTAAGGCTTTTCCTTTAATCTTTGATGATATTTTTGCTATTGTTCCTGAAAAACAAATTAATGATGCTTTAAAATTACTAAATTTACAGGATAAAGCTATAGAATTCACATAAAAACTGAAATTAATCGATTTCTTCCTTTTCTAGATTTGAAAATAATAAGAAATAATAACAAATTAGATTTTGCTATTTATAGGAAATCTACTCATATTGATAATTACATAAAAAAATAAAAGTTTTAATCCTTTTTCACATAAATTTGCTGTTTTTAATAGTTTGATTTATAGATTAATAAATATACCCCTAAATAAAGAAGAATTTAATAAAGAATATAAACATATTATTAACACTGCTTTAATTAATGGTTTTAATAAAGATTATATACAAAAGAAAATTGAAAAATTTAAATACCAAAAACTGATAATGATATTTTCACTCTTAAAAATAAAAGATGATTATAATTTTAAACATTTACTTACCATCCTTGGTTTAATAAACATTTTCAATTTTTTTTTAAAAATAAGTTCGTATAACTTTAGTTCTTCAAAATATAGTATTAAAATTTTATTACAATTTTCTAAAAAAGATAGTATTCCTAATAATAAAAAATCTGGTATTAATCAATTTAATTGTTTGGATTATGATCAAGTTTATATTGGAGAGACGAAACGTAGTTTGGAAACCAGAAAAAAAGAACATTTTCGTAACATTAAATATAAACAAATTGATAAATGGGCCGTAGCAGATCATGTTTGGTCATTTAACCATTAAATAAATCCTGAAGTTAAATTATTAAAACAATTAAATGGTCCCAGAGAGTTAATAGTGTGGGAGAAAATGTTTATTTAAAAAATAAACATCGCGTAATGAATTTTGACATACTGGCAATTGATTCTGTTTTTAGGTTTGTTTCGTCTTCGGATGTTGGTGGTGCTGGGAACGTGACATAGCAAAAGGAAAACATAGTAACCGAGATTTCCTTAACAACGGAGAGTGTTTCGCTGATGACGAATGCAAAATGCCTTAGGAAATCGATTTGAAAAAAGAAGAAAGAAGTTTTAACATCAACTTCTTAGAAAAAGTGGAATGTAAATTATAAATATTTTTATTTGTGTAATATTTATTACTCCTCTGTAACTAGCTTCAATTTTCTGTGTAATCAGTTGAAATTCTATTTGCATAGGCGCTAGAAATGATACTGCACTTGCAATTATTAGATTAGATATGCATTCATTGGGATCACTTGTAGCCACAAAGGACTGTGAACATAGAACTTATCAAAGAGGCATATAGTTTAATACCATATACCTATACTTAAGAGTTGAACATAAGAGACACCTTATACAGGCAATATGAAGAACAAGGGAGGGATGATTATTTATGATAAAATCAAACACTTTTTAAAATTATTTTTTAATCTACTTTCCACTTGGGTTTTTGCCAGTACTTCTCAATATTTTATATTGGATTTGCAGTAGATATCATTTGTTATTTATTCAATACACATATATCAAAATAGCTTTTGAACACGCATTAAAGATTTATTAGCAATGACCTTCATTGGTACAGTTAGACTCTACGTACTGCGGTATATACGAATTATCAGGATAATTTATCATTTAGATAATCTTGTACATAATGAAATGATTTTGAACATGGGTACTCTGTAGAAGCAATTTTAAAGGCACCGAAAATATCGATGCACCTTTTAAGATCATTAGGAAGAGTGCGAAATACTTTAATGGTTTCATAATGCACACCCCTCTGGAAACAAGAAAGTTTAGCACTGAGATACTGGATTTTGCACTTACGTCTAGTGTTTATTCTTTGAATTCAACTATCGTAACTCTGTAATTTACTGGATAAAGGACGCTGAATTTCCCCATATTACTTCTAGCTATAGATGTATTTCTTTTTGATCTTGAAAAGTGCAGAGAGATGCGCAGTGGTATCTGGACGAGTTCACCTCAGAACGGTTACAACTGGAGGGCAGGTCAGTTGCGTACCAGTTGCGAGCAACTAAACACGTGCAGAGCTACTCGGTAACACTACAGCTTGTTTCAAAATGTGCTTGTCTCCTGGTTCCAAGAGAGCATTTATAAATGACGCCTCCTAGCAGCACATTAGGAAATAAAGTGCTACGTTTAAAAACACGAGAAGTAATAACCAATATCCATAGATTTATAAAAAATGGAACAATGATCTGGGTCAGCTATAAAAATCTGGGGAAGGGTATCTGAGGCAACAGTTGTGTCTAAAAGCAGTTTAGGAGAGTTCTTAAGGAAATAAAAGCCATTGGTGCTAGTGCAACAACGTCCTTCTCTATGTCCAGTAAACAAAGATTTAGAACATGCACAAAATCTAATTTGGATGTTTTAATTCAGAAGTAGTTAGGCGAACTATGAATAATTTTTAAAGCACAGAAAAACAAAGACCAACTTTGAAGAAAGTGCTTATGAAGCTGAAAATTCTACTGACTTCCTATGCAGTGTCTGAACATTAAGAAGAGTTCTTTTGAAGCTAGGATTATTTGAAGGAAAAAAAAAAACACTAAGCCTGACAGACAAATTTTAATCGAACATCGCACCATACATGCAAAAAGGCTGAAGTATTTACGAAATATTCGGAGATATCGAAGTGTAGTTTATATAGTTTATATGGATGAAAATTATATAAATACAGCACATACTGGACCATATGCCTGCAGTGAAATACGTTATAGGGACTCTGCAGCGATATTGAAAGGCCGACAGTTGTTTATCATGCCTGCTGGAGGAGAACAGGGTTTTGTTCCAAATGCCTATGTACTATTTAAGATCCTACAAAAGCGTGGAGATTACTACCATAGTAAGAATTACAACTTAGTTTATAAGAGCTGCAATACTGGCTTCGAGAATGAAATTTGTTTTTAGAAACCTTATGTACCGCCCTGCCCTCTCGTAATCTTACGCGTGTGACGAATTGTGGCGATAGGTGCACTATCCCCACTACAGTTGCTACTCATCCCTACCGCGCAGGATTCCTGTCAAGATGAAATAATACATCTTGAACAAAGTTGCAGTGAAAACTGAAAGAAAAACAAGTTAGACCGCACTGATTATTGCGTTTTAAAATATACACAATCGGTAATTCAAACGCTTTGTTGCCTTTTTATTTGCGCGACTCCAGTCATTGTTGCAAGTGCAATAATGAGCTGAATGAAGGGTGCCTAAGTTGTCTGCAATTTAAAGATATATGTACAATCGGCGAAATAACATCCAAATATATAATCATTAATAAAATAAGTAACAAGTAATATTTTTTTTCGAGTGGAGGAAAAAATCAATTTAGGCATTTCCACTGTGTTGGAGGGCACAGTGGGGTATGTGGGCTTCACCTCAAGGGTACTACTCCACTAAAAAACCTCCACCGGTTTGGGAAGAAGAAATCTGCTGCGGTACTACCGTATTCATTCACCCGCGCATTCTAGAAAGTAATCATAGCTCTCTCGCAGTGCGATTCAGCCGAGTGGGTTTCTCGTGCAGGGATACAGGCTTGACAATGAAGCCCAGCCTAATCCGCTGCCTATTTTGGGTGATTTTTGGTGGGATTAAAGGTGTTATTTGTTAGGAAGTTTAGGATAATTAATTTATTACGCCGTAGCGCTGTGTCTTTTCAGGTGTTTGTTTGTAACTACAAATATTACTTGCATTCATGTCGGTGATAGTCTATTATACCTTAAGGCTATCTAACTAAACCTAGATGTATATATATATATATAGTTTGCATTATCGGCATTGCCTATAATGGTCAGCTGTTATTATCTGCCATTCAGCATCTTAAAGTGTGTGAAAGCCTTCTCGTAGTTCATGTATCTGCTTGGTCAAAATTCGAGAGTTCGCACTCGGCGAGCGGCCTACCTATTGAATTGTAGGTGCGAGCCTGTGCCACTCACGAGGCACCCTATTTCCCCGGGGCTGCCTTGGCCAATGATTGGCGCAGGGACTTGAGGGCTGTGGGAGGTGTGTGTGTGTGTGTGTTTTTATTTTGTTTTACAATTTACGTTAAGTCATATCGGACGATGAATGGATTGGGTGAAATGGTGCTCAAATGAGTCCGGGGTCCATGGAGGTTAGAATTACCCGACATTCGTCTATTAGCATAGGAGAAAGCCCCGGAAAAACCTTATCCAGGTAACTCACCCTGATCGAGATTCGAACTAGGGACCTCTTGAACGTGAGGCAGACACGCCACCATCTACGCTTCCGAGGCGGTCAGATTGTGTGTTGGTGTGCGTGTATAGGTGTGTGTTTAACTCTGATCAGCGATTTAAAACATCTAGATAGTCCAAGTCCAAGTCGTGTACTGACAGGCTGTTAACAGCCAGAAGGTTTTTGCTGCGTACCCACCCAGGTTTTGGGTCTGACCGCAGGTTGTTAATTTTGATGTTTGTAGGATGGTGTGATATTTTTTGTTGATGAAAATTTTGTTGAGGTAGCTTTTTGCTCCTCTTTAATTTTGTACAGGATGCCAAACCGCTTTTTTGTTTACACCCTGGTGTTTTATTTTTCAAAAATGGGGTAAATTTAGTAGCCAAACAGCTCTTTTGGAGATTTGTAATTTAGCTTATGCTGCTGTAAGGATTAACTCCTTTGTTACCTCGGATGCCCGCAAGCCATGCGGGGTATCCGGTAAAGCCTGAATCGGCGGCTCGCAGCGTCGTAGTCTCCTAGAGACCGAACCAGGGCGCTTCTATGAGCTGGAATTTTATCGTAAAATTTTGTTGCCCGGCGTCTAATTTCGTCCTCCACGTATGGGAGAAGGGAAGCTTCGTGAAGTAACCTCACGGGAAAAGAACGGCCCACAGAATAGATGGATCGGAGTCCTCTATTCTGTGCACGCTGAAGGTATGCTATCCAGCTATCGGCAGCCATGCCCCAGATTTCACAGGCGTACAACATGAGTGGGATTATAAGCGCTCGAAAGAGGTGTAGCTTTAAGCGGACTGGCATCGAGCGAGAACCCAGCATTGGGTACAGAGAGACAATAGCCCCCTGCACCCGTGCCGATAGTTCCCTGATGTGTCCGCGGAAAGTTAGGCCTCTATCAAGTTGAACGCCCAGGTACTTGATGGAATTAGTCCACTCTATCCTTCGGCCCCTGAAGTGGAAGTTTGGTCGGTCAGCGGGGGTGTGGCGCCTCGTAAAAAGAATGGCGTGGCTTTTGTCCGGATTTACGGACATCCGCCAACGCCTGCACCATTCTTGTGTGAGACGGAGGTGTCTCTGAATTGGGTTGAAGGCTCTGAGTATATGTCTGTTTTTGCAGAACAACAACACGTCGTCAGCATATTGTGCCATTTCGACCTGTGGTTGAGTTGGAAAATCTGCCATGAAAACACTAAATAGTGTGGGGGATAGTACAGAGCCTTCGGGGACTCCGCCTCTCACGGGTCTCAGTGTAGATGTTTTCCCCGCTACTGTGACTTTAAATGATCTGTGCCTGAGAAAGCTGTGTAGGATGTTGATTAGCTGTGTAGGTAGCCCCAGTTGGATAAGTTTGAAGATCAGACCGGCATGCCATGTCGTGGAGAAGGCCTTTTCGACATCCAAAGATACCACTGCCGTGAAGGCGCGTTCCTGGAAACCCAGGGCCGCTGTCTCCACCACACGTATCAGCTGTTGGGTAGTCGAGTGCCCAGGACGAAATCCGAACTGGTGGTCAGGAATAGCTTGAACATCTCCCAAGATGGGAGTCATTCGGGTTAGGATTAACCTCTCGAATACCTTCGAGAGGGTAGAAAGGAGGCTAATGGATCGGTAGCTGGAAGGATGTACAGGATCCTTCCCAGGCTTCAATATACATATCACCCGAGCCTCTCTCCACTCGCGAGGAAAGTGCCCCAAGGTGATGCACATATTGAAGATCCTGGTTAGGAAAAGAACGGCATTGAAGGGAAGGTGACGAAGCATGAGGGGTGTCAGCCCGTCCGGCCCCGCCGCCTTGTTTGGTTTGAGGCGTTTGAGTACGCCCTGGACTTCACTGGGGCGAATAACGGGAAGTCGTTCCGCGTCTTCGGGAGGACGTCGAAAAAATCGGCGTACCTCCCTACGAACGCGTTCGGAAAAGATGTCGTCCTGGGGGTCCTCTCTCGGACATAGAGTGCGTTCAAGATAGTCAGCGAACGCATTTGCTTTGGCTTGGGGTTCATAGGCGAGGCCTTGGGTGCCATGGATGGGTGAGGTGTATTGACCTTTGCGATTCCTGAGGGTCCTGGCGATACGCCACACGTCGCCATTTTCAACGCGCAGTCTGGCCATTGTGTCCTCCCACGCTTGCACCTTGTGCTCACGCAGTCGGACCCTGACCAGTCGACGTAAACGTCGCAAGAGCGCGCGATTATAAAACATCTAGATAGTTAACTAGGCTATGCAGATATTGTTGGCCCACCTTGGTAGCGTAGATGGTAGCGTGTCTGCCTCAAGTTCAAGAGGTCCCAGGGTGAGTTATCTGGATAAGGTTTTCTTCCGGGGGTTTCCCTTATCCTGAAAGGCGAATGTCGGGTAACTCTAAGCTCTATGGACCCTGGACTCATTTGAGCATCATTTCATTCATCGTCCGATATGACTTAACATTGGAGGACGGAAATAATAAAAAAATAAGATATTGTTGTATTTTACCTCTGGCTCCACTACAAAATAATTCTTCAAATTTATAAAAAATGGGTTGAAAGTGCTGAAGTTATACAAGTTTTTGTAGATTTTTTTTTACTGAAACACAATAATTCTTGTTGGTCTATACTGCTTTTTTACATTACAAAGCTCCTAGTTCTTGTCGTTCATATTCAGGACATATTTCACTTAAAACCAATACATCTCTAGTCTAATTATTTATAAAATTCTCTTAATTTTTAAGATATATTGATGTCTATGAAATAATTACAGCTTGTGCGACATCTTTAACATTCTACGTGCAGTTCCTGTTTCAGGAGACATCCGCTGTGTAGCGCTGTGGTCACGAATAGTCAGTAAACACGCGAGACATTTGAAGTGCAGCTTTTTACCGGTTTTTTTTCGTTGGGCTTTGCATTAAGATAATACTTTCTGTACCACGAATATATTGTGACTTTGTGGGTTCGTGAAATTAAAAGTCCAGTTGTAGAAATTTCAAAATGCTCTTTATTTCCGTGGAAACACTCGTTGGTCACCCCTTACACTAACAGAATCACGTAGCACACACAAATAGAATCCTCAAGGTCGTTGACCACAAACAAGAGAGTTAACTTTCAAAACACAGCTGCAAGCACTCGATTATCAAGTTCTAGTTCAACTCTGTCCGTAACTGGAGATCGCGGCTCATTTTTACACGTCCATTGATATTTATAGACATTTATGGAATGTTGCGTAACAAACAAGAAATCGTAACTTCCAGTCAGCTATCTGTGTCTATCTGTTTCGGCAAGCTTTTATCTCCCCGCTACACTGTTTCTTTGTGCACCCGGCTGCAACAATGCTCCCGACAATATATAGGAAGTAGAGTAGGAATTGCATTTCATAGCGTGATCAGTCATGCCAGCTACTGAGGCCATCGGAGACACCTTACTTGTGGAAAAGGAGGCCCTTTCTGGAATTCAATTTTGGGAGGAGGGCTGCGAGTGTTCGTAGCGAGGTTTCCTGCATCGGCAGCAACATACTGCAACCCCGCCGAGACGATGTGACGCTCCTTAGCCTCAAGGAACATCCAAGGATCTCCAAGCTGACTCTAATAAACGACGCTGTAGTACTTGAAAGTGGTTATTTGGTATGAAGATGCGCCTGAAGATACGTCAATAGTGGATCGAAAGATTGTTTTGGACGGAGTATCCATCGCCAGGGTATGATGTCGTACCGCGAGGTAGTGAAAATGCCACAATATTTCACAGCCACCTTCAGCACAAAACCAATGGATAAATGACCTCGCGTTCTTGTCGTATATACCTGATATTAAATATTTCTTTGCAAGGTTGGAAACAAATTGTGATAGAATTCAGGCTTTCAAACTACAGAGATTGTTATTTACAACATAAGCGCGGAAATATTGAAAATTTTCCTTCACTAAAAGCATTACATTTGTGGATTTACTAAAATCTTGGAGAATACGAAATGTTACAGCATTTGAGCGATAAATTCAATGCCCAAAAATATAGCTAAACTTAAAACTTTTGACAGCGTTTTCAGCGCCTTCTGACAAAGCAGAATCAAATTTCCAATCAGGCTGCGAAACTTAAATACTACACAACCCTAAAGCAGGTATTGCCCCTACTATGGAGGTAAGTAAATGTTAGGAGTTGTATATTGTCAAACACAATTTATCCTAAAAAAATATCAATGTTTCCTACCACATACGCAAGCTAGCGCAGGTTTTCAATTATAATGCTACGTAACTGCATGTGCACTGACGAATATGTTGTAAACTAGATAGACTTCAACCGTATGCGTACCCAATTCAGCGCATTAACTGGATTTAAATTTCTAATATGTGCACGATAAGCAAGTTGTCCATAAAAATTCATTCATTCATTCATTCATTCATTCATTCATTCATTCATTCATTCAAGCAGCTGACGGCTGACTGAGGGTCAGCACGATGTGTGTCATTCGTGTACCTGTCCTACACGGACTTAACCACTTAATGACAGGAAATGTGGGGTTTTGCAGGGTGGTGGTTTAGGATTAGGTAGATGAAAAGAAGTGAGGTAGCCGTAGCTCCACATGGTAGCCAACTCGTGTGCAACGCTATGTGTGCACCGCTGTTGTGATAATTTTAGGAGGAGTTTAATTTAGAAAGTCTATAAATTTCAAACAGTAATAATTTTAAGGTTGTAATAAGAACTTTATTGTTACCGGGTGTGCCCGCATGCCATGCAGGGAAGCCGGTAGAGCTTGTAGCGTTTTTCGGAAGTTCTATAGTTTCCTAGAGAAACAGGGCGCTCTGATGTTGAGGCAAACTCGCGTAGAATTTTGTGGCCCGGCGCCTAATGACATCTTCCACATAGTGGAGAGATGAGGCTTCATGAAGGTATCTCACGGGAAACCTCTAGCAAACAGAATAGATGGCCCTAAGACATCTATTCTGTACACGCTGAATTTGTCGCAGATTGGTTCCTGCAGCCATGCCCCAGATCTCACAAGCATAAAGCATGATTGGAAGAATTAAAGCCTGAAAAAGGCGCAACTTAAGGGGTGTCGGCATTCCTGAGCGCATCATGGGGTATAACGAAGCCGAAGCTCCGCACGCCCGATGAGCTACCTCCTGGATGTGACCCCGAAAAGTTAGGCCCTTGTCCAGCTTTACACCTAGGTAGTTTAGAGAGTTTGTCCACTCTATCCTTCTGCCAGAAGAGTTAAAGGCGGGGAGGTTGGCGGGAAAGTGACTCTTAGTGAAGAGTATGGCTTGACTTTTCTCTGGGTTGATAGACAATCGCCAAAGCCTACACCAATCATGAATGAGGCTCAGGTGTCGCTGTATTGGGTTGAAGGCTCTGCATGCGTTTCTATTTGTGTTATATAGTAGCACGTCGTCTGCATATTGGGCTATGTTGACGTGTAGCTCCGTAGGGAGATCCGCCACATACACGCTAAAGAGTGTGGGGGATAAGACAGAGCCTTCGGGGACGTCTCCTCTGATGGGTCGTCTGGTAGATAGCTTTCCCACCACAGTAACTGTGAAATGTCTGCGTTTGAGGAATGAGTGTAAAATGTGTATCATGTGTGCAGAAAGCCCCAGGGTGATTAGTTTATGTAGGAAAAATTAGTTTATATTTATTATGTTATGTTTAATATGTGCACGATGCTGAAGGTGTCCATAAATAATGAATCGATTTTTTTCACTTATACAAGTTTCAAAAGACTCTCGTTCTGGAACACAATAGTTCTTGTCAATCTATATTGATTTTTATATATATATGTCCACAATGTTACATAGCTCTCGTTTGGGATATGCTTTGCACCAAAATAAAGCATAAACATCTTAATGTTTTGGAAAACATCATTTATAACTAAGACATACTGATGTATAAATAGCAATTGTGACCTTGGCGTCATCTGGAACACATTACTTGTACTTCATGCTTCATGAAACTTCCATTGTATGTCGCTGTAGTCGCGGTAAACACGCGGGACATTTGAACCGTAGGCTTGTACCGCTGTATCTTCTTAGGGCTTTATTTTATTGTTAAAATAATACTTTCTATGTCACGTACATACAAAGTAGGTAGAGGAGGAGTTGCATTCTATGAACAGCTTCATTGTATAGATTGTGCTAAAAATAGTAATTTTGGGAATCGCCTGAATAAAAGAGAATCATCATAACCTATTTTACAACAGAAACTTGAACAACCTGTTAAAGCTTCTTATTCAGCCACCGGTGTCTCTAGTCTTCTTGAAGATTGTGCAGCAGAATACCACCAGTACTCCATTTACACAGATGGCTCTCGGATAGCTGAAAGGCTTAGTAAAAATGCTAAAGTAGGATGTGCGTTTGTGGTATTCTCTCGCTCCATAGAATGTCATTCATCCATGTTCAGACTTGCCAAGGAGTGTTCAGTTTTTCAAGCTGAATTATTAGCAATCCGTGAAGCAGTGAAATGGTGTAACAACTTACAATGTTCCGCTCGCCTTTACAGTGTCTCACAAGCAGCAATTGCAGCTTTGAAAAATACCAAAAACAGAAGTCCTAGTACAGCAGAAATAAGAAGTCAATTATTATGTAGTTCTCATCTGTGTATTAAATGGGTCAGAGGACACGTAGGGATTGCTGGAAATAAACGTGCAGATGAGCTGCAACCTCAGATCTTCCAGAGACATACACTCTATGCCCTATTACTTATGTGAGGCAAACATTAAAGGAGATTATCATCAACGACTGGAATGAATACTGATTAAAAAGTGATTGTGGTGCTTTGACTAAGGATTTATATTTCTCAACAGTTTCTGACAGACATAAATGTAAATTCGTTAATCCTAAATATGTTCTCACTCAATTCTTAACTGGACATGGCAAATTTTCAGCTTACTTATTTCGATTCAAAATCAAGTCCACATCTGATTGTATTTGTGGAAATCATCTTAAAGATGTCCCTCACATTTTATTTGATTGCCCGTTTTTCTGTTTTGAAAGATACGAACTTGAATTATTGCTTCAATCATTAGGTTACACTTTCTCAAATCCACTTACACATATTCTGATGAATTACAAAACTTATCAATATTTCATGGCTTTCTTAAACAAAATATTTCTTAAGCTAAATAATTCATCTTGATGTTTACTGTTTGTCAGCTTGATATTTAATTTGTTATGTTTTTGTAAATTGTATTATATTCATAAATTTGTAAACTATATTTCTAATATACCTTTGGGCAAAATAGGAATCAAAAATTGGATAGTAAATAAATAAAACTTAAAACTGGAAGGTCAATTGAATACCAAACTTGCATGTAAGTTCAGCAACTTCAAAGATGACACACGAAGATTTCCAAGTTTTTATGTTATTAAAATGTGAAGTAGATTTTGGTAAACAGTGTCAAACTTTCCATTGGAAACGTTAGATGGCATCTACAACATTCAGGGTTGCCAAGGTTCAAAATATAAATAGTGCCCCTCGTAAATATTCACACAGTAAAGGATATAGGTTTAGTGGAGAAAAGAATATAATTTTATTTATAACAGTTTCAAAACATATATAATTACATTTGATATTGGTTCTACTTTAGAGTACTGTAGTGTTATGCACAGCTTAAATGCAGATTTATTTATAGCTAGTAGAGTATAGACAAATAATATTTAAACATTAATATAAATATTATATATAAAAAATATTTAGTAAATATTTTCCACTTATCTTAAGAAGTTGGTGACAATACTTCTATCTTGTTTATGCGAAATTAATTTCATGAGCATTTGCCCACATCTTCAGTCAATACACTTCGTTGTCAAGGATGCCATGTGTTTAAGTATTCACGTATTACCAACATCTGAAATCGAAACAAACCTAAAAACAGAATCAATTGCCGGTATGTCAAAATTCATGACGCAATTTTTATTTTTTTAAATAAATATTTTTTTCCCAAACTATTAAATATATGGGAACATTTAATTGTTTTAATAATTTAACTTCGGGATTTATTTCATGGTTAAATGACCAAAAATGATCTGCTACGGTCGATTTATCAATTTGTTTATATTTAATGTTACGAAAATGTTCTTTATTTCTAGTTTCCAAATATAAACCTGATCACAATCCAAACAATTAAATTGATAAATACCAGACTTTTTTATTATTAGGAATTTTATCCTTTTTAGAAAATTGCAATAAATTTTTAATACTATATTTATTATGAGGAACTAAAGTTATACCAACTTCTTTCAAAAATGTTTGAAAATGTTTATTAAGCCAAGGATGGTAAGAAAATTTTTTAAATTTATAATCATCTTTTATTTTCTTAAGAGTAGAAATGTCATTAATACTTTTTTGATATTTAAATTTTTCAGTTTTCCTTTGTATAAAATCTTTATTAAAACCATTAATTAAAGCAGTATTAATAATATGTTTATATTCTTTATTAAATTCTTCTTTATTCAGGGGCATATTTATTAATCTGTAAATCTAACTATTAAAACAGCAAATGTATGTGGAAAAGGGTTAAAACTTTTATTTTTTATGTAATTATCAATTTGAGTAGATTTCCTATAAATACCAAAATCTAATTTGTTATTATTTCTTATTATTTTCAAATCTAGAAAATCGTAGCAGCTCATTTTTGGTCATTTAACCATGAAATAAATCCCGAAGTTAAATTATTAAAACAATTAAATGTTTAAAATCCTTTCATGGAAGTGTTGAAAACAGTGTTGTTGTATGAATTAAATTAATTGGGAGTGGATTAATGACACAAAACAACACTTACTTTTAAATTTTCCCGGAACCGGTTTCTGAGGACATCAGTCGATGTCCGGCTGAAGATGGAGGGAAGGCCTCAGAAACCGGTTCCGGGAAAATTTAAAAGTAAGTGTTGTTTTGTGTCATTAATCGACTCCCAATTAATTTAATTAAATGTTTCCATAGATTTAATAGTTTGGGAAAAAGATATTTATTTTTAAAAAATAAAAATCGTGTAATGAATTTTGAAATACCGCAATTGATTCTGTTTTTAGGTTTGTTTCGTCTTCAGATGTTGGTAATACGTAAATACATGGTATCCTTGACAACGAAGTGTGTTGACTGAAGATGTGGGCAAATGCTCATGAAATTAATTTCGCATAAACAAGATAGAAGTATTGTCATCAACTTCTTAAGATAAGTGGAAAATATTTACTAAATATTTTTATTTGAATAATATTTATTACTCCACTGTAACTAGCTTCATTTTCTGTGTAATTAATGTAAATGTTCAATGTTGAATATAATATTCAAAATATAATTTGAACACACAGTTTAAATACACAGCATACACAGCTTAATTGCAGATTTATTTATAGCTAGTAGAGTATAGACAAATAGAGTTTAAAAATTAATGTAAATGTTCAATATTGAAAGTAACATTCAAAATATGATTTTGAAAATTAATGATTTATTAAAGTTTTGTATTACATCTTTCATAATCACATTTATTCTGCTAATCACACGTAGGATTTGTTCCGCATTTGCTGTCTGTGTTTTAGATATATACTATAATTATGGTAGTCATATTCATTAAGCCTATTGAAATCAAATCAAATGCAGTATTGTTATCCTAGCTGATTACGTACAAGTGTGCTGTTAATTTACTTCCATTATTGCAAGCAATGAAATGTACACAAATTATTTTTGAAGTACAATATATGTGCTAAATGGAATCAAACAAAAACTTGCACTACTTTGTTACATTATTGCAATTTTAGAAAAAAATATTTTAATGGCAGTACAGGATATAATATTTCATTAAATGCATTTTTATAGAAACTCAATACTCCATACAGCTTATATACATTAAGACTTAAAGCATTCAGAATATTTAAATTCATTAATTCCTGAGGTTGGATTGCATATTGATGTTGAGAATAAGGTATGTCAGATACTATTTTCAAAACTTCTCTCCCACAGGTCTGATGGTTATTTCTTGTATCTGTAAAAATACAAAGGATATGGCTTTGTTAATTCTTTAAGTAGAAAGACAAAATACAAGGCAGCTATTTCATTCATATGTTCTGTTGAATTACTTATATTTTATTAATAACAACTAAACACTAGTAACACAACTTCACTTATCTTATATAAATCCTGGGGACCGGTTTCAAAGCAAACATCTGCTTTATCCTCAGCAGCTTCAGTTTTTTACATACTTATATTTTATTTACCATGATTAGATTCGATTAGACTGATTTGCGTTCAGTAGATCACTTGTAGCCAGAAAAGGCTGTGAACGAACATTGAACATGTCGAGAGGTATAAAGTTTAATAGCATATATATGTACTTGAAAAGATAACACAAAACACATATTATAGTATACATGTAATATGAATAACATTATGCAAAACAAAGCAGGGATAATTATATCTTCCAACATATAAGAAAGAAAAATAAAGAAAACAGATGAGAAGACTCGAACTCGTTTACCTTTTATTTAGAAGCTAGATCATAACCATTGCACCAAACGGAGTGCTTCGATACACCTCTTCATTTTCGTTTTGTGCACTCAAGGGGTATCAGCAGTGGCGTACCGGCCCTTTAGAAACTTATAGCCGTAACTTCCACACTTGAACCAACAGGGCATAAGTCCTCAAATTGTTAAAATATCTCCACTTGCTCTGAAAATATTTCGGTGTGGAGTGTTTACTATTGTTATTCATACTTGTCATTTTAAACAACCATCTTTGGGAAGATACCGGGGATCACCACAATGAGATGCACTAATAAAATGGTGCCTTGTAAAATAACTAGGTGACAGGTGCAATCAAACTCCGCGTGGGTATAAAAGAAAGATGTAGCTGCCAACTTAGAGCAATAATTTCGAATCTCCTCCTATACGAGACATTTATTTGGTCAATTCGCGGTACTTTCTTGATACAGTAGTATGACAATGCTTCCGTGTCTATTAACAATACCAATTAATGATATTTTGCACACATTTATTTACAATGAAAGTGACACTCAAACTGTAAATTCTACTTCGTGATTTTTGTTACATACCTGTACATTTGGTGGCACACTGAGAGCATAAATAATGCCATCTGCTATATCTTTAGCTTCCAGGGCAACGTGTTCCTTCAGCAGCGCATCTGGAGGCATTTCTGTTTTCACCAAGCCTGGACTAACATTCTAAAAACAAAGATGTTGACCTTGAAAGCCTTCTGTATGCCTGAACTTAGAAGCAGAAAAAAAAAAATGTTCCCCACTGGGTAGTATAGGTTACATGCACCTTGTACTCATTTCCCCAACTACACCCATCTCGTTCATTCATAAACTATAATTCTATGCCTGATTCAATGACATTAATCTTAAAAAAGAAATGAGAAAGTTACTACTTTTTTCACTAATAGAAATATTTCAAAACTATTTTAAATCATTAATTATGCATTGGGACTATATGTGTATCAAGGAAGAGAGTATTTATTTAACCTAAATCATAAGTTTCTATTATTTATTTAACTTACAAAGAATATTAACGACACCGCCAACTTCCTTTTTCAGAAGTAATCTATTAAGATAAATCTCTCATTGGAGGAGCATGGAGTTCGCAAATCTTAAGCAACATTTGACCACTCTAAAGATGCAGAAATAGGTAGAATATTTAGAAACATGCATGAAAAATGGATTTTATAAGTAGTGTATTTACAAGACTTTGGAGCACATTGATCAAGGAGTAATAACGTGATCAAATCTGGTCTTTCTATTGCTTTGTTTTTCTTGTGTTTTCTTATTATAACTAGACCGCGAACAAAATGCATTTGGAGACATGGCTTAACAGCACTGGAGTCCTCCATCTTTCTCCCTCTACGGTCATTTTAGGTTGCATCTCCTCCATCGCGCGGGCTGCGCAAGTCATTTGTTTCGCGTTCAATGTTACATTGAGTTAAAGAAACTATGATTCTATATGTTCTTTGATCAATTGTAAGGTCGTGTCCAAGGTAATCATTTTCTGTTAACTTTGAAAATCAAATCAGCATTAAAATACACACGTTTCGTGAGGTTTACGCTGTCGCATGCAGGAAGGAAGGGGTGGGAGTCACGTGATGCTTGGATGACGAGAAGGGGAGAAGGCTCTCCTCGAGCATGCGCACACAAATGCATTTTGTTTGCAGTGTACCTGTAGTTTTGTATGTCAGTTAATTATTGAGAATAAACAAGGTGACTTCGGCGTTACTTAAACTGCTATCATTTCTTCCCAACGAGATTTTGTCTATAAATGGCGATGGGGTATCCAGATACAACACGAAAATCTCCAAGCTATAACCTAATCCTCCTTCTCCTCCTTCTCCTCCTTCTTTCTCTTCATCCTCTTGTTATTAATGTAAATGTTATTGTTAACTTCCTTAGATACAATATTAAAGAAATTTACTTTTCTGAAGATACCTTTTTCTTTCTTTGTAAGCACCTATAAATAAACCATTTTAGTATTAATTTGTCTATATCATTTTATAACATTTTATTAGAAAATTATGGATTATGATAGAAAATATATCGCTCTACTCAGCTCTTCCTCCGCTAAATTTGGGCTGTGTGAATTTATTATTTTATTTATCAATAACATATCGGTAAAAATAAACTCACGGTAACTCGTATCTTGGAGTTATTGCTGACCAACTCGTGACGAAGACCCTCACTCAGAACTCTTACAGCATGTTTTGAGGCTGAGTACATACAAAATCCTGGGAAACTCGAAACGTACTGTCCTGCAACACTGAAACAAAATTGACAATCGGTCAAACAGCCTGCATTCAATATTGTATATCTGATGTATTTACTCAAATGCTAATTTAAACTTTTTTAATAATTGTAAAGAAGAAATGAAGGGTAACTATAAAGTTCGGAAAAGAAAACCTTTTGAAGTATGAAATCAGCTTTGGAAGTATATAATATGAGTATTTACCATAACTTATATAATGTTAAATAAGACGTAAATGGAATGTAAGTAAAACATTCTGACAAATTATACATACTGCAGGGACATTATGATTTCATGTGCACGAAATTCTGCTAGGTGACAGATAATTTCCTGTTCCATCTGACACTTTGGTATTCACAAATGTATTAGTCACATTTCTAAGTGTAGTACTGGTACTATTTATAGTTAATTCTTATTTTTCTGCTCATAGACTACTCATCTTACTCTCTTTTCCAGTACATTGTCATTTATCCTTAACTTTCAAATACTGCCTTATGCTCTTACAGTATTTATTTACACTTTTGTTACGATAACATGCTTTGATGATTTCACTGGGCAACAATGAAAATGTTTCTGGCTTAAAAATAGTGAATTTACATGAACTTACATCTGCTGAATTAAAAATGACCATAAAAATGATAGATTAGCTCTTGTTTTGAAGATAAAGTGACATTTCATTTTTTAGAGTGAAGATTTTAAATTTGGGGGGATTTTTTGGGAGTTGGCACACCTGTCAAAATACCGTAGATGAGAACTACAAGCATTTGGTGCCTGCTCCTGCAAAAATACCGTAACCTTGGATGCAACAAGTCTCATAAGATCCATTTTCTCCACTCCCACCTAGACTTTTTCCCTCCTAGTTGTGGAGCTGTTAGTGATGAACATGGGGAGAGATTCCATCAGGACATTTCTGTTATGGAACAAAGATATCAGGGCCGTTGGAATGAAGTAAACTTGCGGATTACTGTTGGTCTTTGTATAGGGATTCTGCGGAACTCCATCACAAGAGGCAAGCTAGAAGTCGACAAAGTCAATAGGCCACCACATGATTCTTTTCAGACACGACTATCTGCGAAGTATTTTTTCCAGAAATTTAGAACTCTTAGCATGTAATTACCAGTTAAAAAGACCAAATGCACTTTCATTGTTGTTAGCATGTATGTAATTAAAATGTATCATTTTCTCTCAATCCGTTAATATGGAATACATCCACCTTGTGTATATAATAGAAACTACAGCTAATAATTTTTTTCATTGTCATATTTGTTTTTCTCAACCCAAAATCAGTAGGAATTGCCTCACGAAGTGCTCGAAACATACAATTTTTTGTTGTTGCCCAGTGTTATTTTGGGAAGATATGTGGCACTGGAGTTGAAGAAATTGAAACTCCATGCATGACCTAAGTTCAAAGTACATTCTTGGTAGAAAAAGTGATGCTATGGATCTTGTGCCATCTCGGCGTCTCCCCACCACAGGATATCCAGGGGAATTAACATCAATCTCCGATATGTGCATGATTCAGGAGAATAACTGAAAATTACGTCATCACTACCAAACTTTAATGGTTTCTGATTAGACTAATGATTCTGGCACATGCCCGCCTCAGTAGCGTGGTGGTAGCGTGTCTGC
The DNA here is from genome assembly GCA_030765055.1 of Mantis religiosa. NCBI lineage: Eukaryota > Metazoa > Arthropoda > Insecta > Mantodea > Mantidae > Mantis > Mantis religiosa. The sequence continues at coordinate 45,545,559 of CM060957.1, forward strand.
CTCACGTTCAAGAGGTCCCGAGTTCGAATCTCGGTCAGACTGGGTTATCTGGATAAGGTTTTTTCCGGGGATTTCCCTTATTGACCCTGGGTTCATTTGAGCATCATTTCACCCATTCCATTCATTGTCCGATATGACTTAACGTTGGAGGACGTAAATAAAAAAAACTCTGGCATCGCACTAGTGCTACGGGTGGTGTCAGTGAAAGCAGAAGAAGCAGAGTGATCCCTGGGGGCGTGAGTTCGACTCAGTGGTGTGCGAAGCTACGACACGTGAGGATCGACTTCCTCTCAAAAGTGACAGAGGTCTTAGGGCCGCTGTTCAGTATTATCCAACTTTTTGGCCTATTCCAAATTCTATATATCATGCTGTTTTGGTTAGTACTAATGATAAATGTTTTAAAGTTTTGTTTCACAAACACATCCGGCGAGAAGAAAGTGGAGCATTTACTTGTCTGACTAAATTCGCTCGAATACATTACAATAGAATAATTGTAAGGGATTTGGAACAAGAAAAAGGACATATTTCTTTATGTAACTTTTATACTGGAAGAGAATTACAAACTGCTTAAAATTGCATTTGCTATCACCTGATTTCAGCTTGTCATTACATATGGAATGGGGACGATCCACAAACAACCTACCCCGTTACTATCTGATGTATCTTTGATTACAAATAAGCTGTGTGAAGATCTCCCATCATATATACTAAACGTTAAATATTACCTGTTTATATTGACAATGTGTCCATCATCTACACCACGTTCCTTCATGGACTGTAGAGCTTTATGTACGCACCGACTTAGTGCCATTACATTCAAATCTAAAGTGTTCTTCCACACTTCTTCTGGTCCATCTGGTAAACAATATAACAGAAAAATACTTCTTAAAGAAAATAAAGCTCCATAACAAGGCAAAATATTCAGCTATGTTAATGATACACAAACGTATTTGTGGTTTTATCTGAAGAAGCTGTGATTTAAATGTTCTGTTTAGGCTACAGATAGATGGTGTTTGCACTAATTCATCAAGGTCTATATCCACAAAAGCTCTGAATGGCCTTCCCCTCTAACTTAATCGCAGGAACAATTTTACACTTGTTTGCTGAAAGAGCATGGCCCCCACAATTATTACAAGATAGATTCCTCATTAAGCAAAAAAGTTTATACACATGGCAGAGAATTACAAACTTTTATTTCATATGTACAGGTAGTTCAACCATTGAAGACGAACTTAAGTTTCACTTAACAACGGAGAAGAATCGGAGCATATAGATACTAACTTGTTTTTACGTTTACATACTTGTGTTTTTATCCCCTATAAAGGTAGGGGTATTTTGCCGTTTTAATATCTGAGATTAACTTTTCACTTTATATGTAAAGTCACGTTGCATTCATGTTTCCATTACATCGTATCTAACTCATACATAGCATTTAATATTTTTAATATTACTTTCGTCATTTATGTGACCTGGACTGAAATTACTCATATTTACCGAAACACTGTTTCAGTTTTCATGGTGAAAAAGCCATGTGGCTTCATTCAGTGGTAGACAAGTTTATAAAGTTGTATTTAGCGCCAGTTCTTACTATATACCAGGTAGCCCAATTGCCCTTTGACGTAAGGGATATCCCTTCAAGTTAAGAGTTGCAAAATAAAACGCGGCAGTTCCAGTTAAACGTAAGGCAGTGACGTGAGTGAAATTGGTTCTCTTTCGAACGACACAAGCAGTTCCCAGGATTGAACTAGCCTATGAGGTCCGCTCACACCAGTGCTGTGCATTTAACTGCAAATTCCTCGTAGCATTCTGCAACTCTTTCAACGCACGAAGGGATATCTGCTTACCCGAGGGACGGGACAGTTGGGCCACCCGGTATATGGTACTAGGGCGGCAATGTCATAGGTAATGAAATGATAATTGAGCAAGAAAATTTGGCAAGAAAGGGTTTCAGGTCGAAATTTAGGGTATATTCTCGGCATTTAGCAGTTACGACGTCTGAGGAAAAATGGAAAAAATCTTAGGCACGGAGGATGGTCGTAGTAGGATATGAACCGCATATCTCCAGTAGGCAAAGCCATACTTCAAGCACGTGTGTATAGGAAAGCCTAGATGCAATGGTGCATCTCGGAAGCCGGAAGAAGCCGTTTATGGGTGAATAGTTCTGTTCACACGGACTTGATATCGACCCCACGGTTTGATCCTGTTCACACAAATATTTATATAATAGGTGCAGTGTTTTTATTTCTTGAACTGTTCATAATAAACTTCCTTATCACCACTCGAACTTCCACGTTAACATCGCTTACCTGCACTTCACGAATCTCTTGTTCCTCTCGCGTACTTCATAACTGAGAATCTATTAGTCAAGGTTAGATATCACCATATAACTTTCGTGCTTGTTCTTCTAATGTGACATCTTCCTTTACTCCTTTTCGTTGACTGAATGTCCTTAAAATAAGTATAATTTTCTTATTGGCAATAAGAAGCTTTAGCTTCCATTTTTTCAGAGTGGAGGAAAAATGCATTTACGCACTAACCCTGGGATTGGCGTGTGGGACTCCTCTGGGGGGTTCGAACCACCAGCCCTACCCACTAAAAAACCTCCACCGGTGAGTATTCGGGAGAGGATGTGCAGCAATACCGCAATTGCACCTGCGGATTCAGGGTGAGGATATAATGGTCAGGCGGTGGCCTGGACCAGGAGAGAAGGCGCCAGGATATGAGCATGACCGAGGCCCTGCTCGTGCCCTTGGAATTTTAGGTGTGGTAGTGTCTGGAAATTCGCTGTCTTCAGCCGGAGACTTGGTCCTAAGAAAGATTATGTGCTATCGCAGTCCTAAAAGAGGACGAAGTCATTAGTGCTTGGATGATTTTGTTCAGGGCCGTAGGTGCGAGCCCTACGTCATATTTAGTAATTTGCCGTATAACATTAGCTTGTCTAAGGTATACGTTTGGGGGGACCCTACCCCAGGACCGCCCCGCTAGATAGCAGGGACTTCAAGGGCCACTTGTCAGGTCGATAGAGACCCCTAGCCATGGCTGGATTTTAAGGTGGTACTAAGGTGTTTAGGAAGTCTTCTATATCAATCACTGGTTCCCCAAGGCCAAGTGTTCTGTCAAAAAGTGACAGTGGTCTTCTATGTGTGTCATGTTGCGTGTTGTATGTGCCAAGATCTCGTATGAGTGTGTTTTGGTTTTTACCCTTTTTGTCGTAAAGGTTGAAGCTTAGTAATTTCATAAATTGTTCGATGGTGTGTATTTTTAATTCTTCGTGTAGCTGAAACGCCGGAGCAACCGGGGGCAGCTTGGCGATTTTTCATAGAATTCTGTTTTGTAGCGTCTGAAGTCTGTTTATGTGTGTTTTGGCAGCGTATCCCCAGACGGGGGCTGCGTATGTAATAATTGGTCTAATTAATGTTTTATAGAGTGTAAGACCATGTTAATGAATTAAAAACCTAAATGTATTTTTCCCTATTCTAGCACACCTGCCGAATTTACAAAGGATACGTCTGTCGACAGAGCGTTTCTTGCGTATCTAGGTGTGCTTCTGCACAATAAGGACATTTCCCTCTTCCTTCATATGCATACTACACATTGACTTACAAAAGTACCATAAAGTCTAGATCAGAGTATAGTTTGTTAGTCACCACAATTATTGGATTCTATACGTAATGTACAATTTCAAATAAACTAGAAATCGGTTATAGAACACCAGAATATTTTGGAGTAAATATTAATCGAATTGAAACTATAAAATGAAATTGTTCTTACGAGGGTTGGCTGATTAAGTCCAGAACCTCACATAGAGATTGCGCCACTGGGCCAGTTTGACAGATAGCATCACATAGTTTAACTTTAGCCTAGCTTGTATCCATAGTTGCAGGTCAGTAGCTTGTTTAATTTTTGAAGGACAGCATTTTAAAACAAGACAAGTGTAGAGGATTCACGAAAATGGAGGATATGAAAAAACAAACAGTGATTAAATACTTCCATTTGTAATGCTTAACGCCTAAAGAAATCAAGGAGGAAATGGACAGTATATTGAAAGATTCTGCCCCTTCATATACAATGATTAAGAGGTGGGTTGCAGAGTTTAAAATGGGACGTACGAGTACTAGTGTTGAGCCTCGCTCTGACACCCCTGTGGAAGTCACAACTCCGGAGATCATTGAAAAAATTCATCGCTTATTACTGGTAGACCGAGATAAAAGTTGTTTGAGATAGCAGAGGCTGAAAACATATCAAAAGGATGTGCAGGTAACATTTTGGCTAACGCAAGGTGTGTGCAAGATGGGTGCCACCTTTGTTGACAGCTGATTAAAAGTTGCAAAGAAAACTGTTTCTGAAACAGTGTTTATGGGAACTCCTAATGGTTTACCGAAAAAAAAAAACCACGAGTCAGTTGGAGAATTTAATGTCATGTTGGCACGTTGGCCATAATAGCTCAATGGTTTAGAGTAGGTGGACGGAAACCAGAAGATCCATGGTTCAAATCGCGGATATGACATTGAATATTTCAGTCTGACTCGACCCTTTCATATTGCGTCTTACACACAGCTAGTGTGAAAGAACAATTTCATTCCCATTAATTGTACCTAATAGTGGTCCGAACTATAAAGCCCGGGCCTTAAAGTACTTACAGCATAGTAAGTCGCCATTAAGGTAGTTGTCTCATGTGTTTATGAGAACTCCTAGTGGTTTACCGGAAAAAACCACGAGTCAGTTGGAGAATTTAATGTCATGTTGGCACGTTGGCCATAGTAGCTCAATGGTTAGAGCGGCTGTACGGAAACCAGAAGATCCGTGGTTCAAATCCCGGCTATGGCATTGAACTTTTCAGTCTGGCTCTACCCTTTCATAGTGCGTCCTACACACGGCTAGTGTGAAAGAACAATTAATTTCCAAAACTATTTCTGTTAACAATTTGGAGCTCTACCGTAAAAATCCCAGTGAGACGGTTTATTACCACGAATGAAACTTGTATATATCACTACACTCCAGAAAGTAAATCAGTCAAAATGGTGAATTGCGCCAGGTGAACTAACTCCAAAAAAGGCAAAGTCTATTTTGTTAGCTAACAAGGTTATGACAAGTGTTTTCTGGGATGCACAGTCAATTATTTTCATTGATTACTTGGAAAAGCGTAAAAGTATCAGTGGTGACTACTACGCAAGCTTACTGCAACGTTTGAGTAATGAGGTGAAAAGAAAAATACCCCATTTGGCAAATAAAAAAGTCCTGTTTCTTCACGACAATGCTCCGGCCCATTGTACAGCCATTGCAGTGCGAAAAATATGTGAATTAAAGTCCGAATTGCTTGAATATCCACCATATTAACCAGATCTAGCATCCAGTTACTACCTTCCGTAAGGAAGGGGATCCGTCCCCTTCAGCTGCTTTAGTGCGAGCGCTGCGGGTCCTTAGTACTCGTGGTACCTCTGACGTTACTAGAACCTCTGGCCGAACATTCGAGCCACTCTCTGAATGGGAGTTGTTAGGTTTGGGTTGGACTCGAGGGGGCAGTGTGTTCCCGTTACCCACGGCAAATCGGGTACCTCCGGCCAGGCCTCGGCCGCCCGGAGGGGGCAGAGGGTAGCCTAAACAGTTCCGGGTACTAGCCTGCAGAGCTAGTTGGTGTGCTAGATCACCAGGCGGCCCCATAGAGGTTTTCGGTAGTCTTCCCTGCGGAATTGACGCGCGTATGGCGTATCCACTTCCACCAGTCTTGACGTTGTTTTCGGTGGAGGGGGGCTTTCTAGACTCAAGGTATTGCCCCAAGGAAAGACCACCGGAGTTTTCCATCGCTCCCGGGTAACAGAGGCCGGAGTATTCGAACTTTCGGATAGACCTCACTGAACATCCAGCTACTAGCAACGGTTCCCGAACGTCGAAAATTTCTTGGAGAACAAGGATTTCACAGCAACGAGGATAGGGATGGGGATAGGGGTAGGAATATCATTATGGAGGGGATTCGGTACTGTAATCGTCCCTGTTAGACATAGTGACATAACATCTAAAATAAGATCATAAAGACGTAAATAATAGTAATAATTTAATGAATCAACGAGGTATAAATAATAGCAAATGCATCTGAAATACATAGCGTGGAGCCAAGGCAGAAAGGAGAGCGTCGACCCCGTGCAGAGTCTGAGTAAACAACCCTTAGCTCTTTTGTTCGACATATCCTCAGGCTACGTTAGTCTCCAGCGTGCCAGCGAGCAAACCTATACAAACTGACAAACGCATGAGCTATACAATAGTCGAAGGGATTTAGGTAGACGCCGAGAGAACATGACTACACATTACAAACAAGGCAATAAAAGAGAAAGTGGAGCATCCGACATGCGCGTTAACGTGAAAAACCAACTGAATCTTAAGGTGGGAATAAATTTCGACCTATAAGAAAGAAATTACTTGTCATGTGATCTTTGTACCGCCCAAAATCAGTACGGGCGGGGGAAATTTTGAGACATGGCAGAAATAGATTTTTCCATGATAGAACAGTCTCTACACAGACGATTGCGGCAAATCACGTGTGTGATGTCACGCGTCCGAAAACATTAAGTTTCGCGCTCAATATAGTTGTGTTCAGGCAACGTTACTTTGTACCGTTTATCTCGTCTACTTACTAGAGTCGTAAAGAGAACTTCGCGAGTGAAATCCAAACTATAGGAACATTACGTGTAATAATTTAAAACGACTGTGCACCAAGGGACCACGAGCGTACATCACCAGCGACGCCAAAATACCTCTCGGCACACAATAACACACTAAGTACTAATCCTCCTCTCCAAGTACGCGAGACGACGTTAGACGCAACACTAAGACGACATCACGCTCTCACAGGTGGCGAGCATCATCAACCAAACCGAGGTGTTCTCCTTCCAGTTCAACCACCAGTCAGGACGCACCCATCCCTGACATACCCGACCAGAATCTCATGCTGAGCTACACAGGAGACGACACCTTCCCACGGATGAGCTCTCTCGATCCTTAATCATTCACCTACGACGATTTACTTGTGAGGTGTTGAGCGACAGAGGGACCGCTCAACGAGATTCCCCGGGCAGAACCCTCTCAGTACGTAGGCCACCAAGCTGGGCCAACTGTTCTTATGCCCCCAAGTGGGGCACCCCCAGGAGAAAAAAATGAGGTGAAGGGGACAGAGGGCGGCCGACCCAAGGAGTCACGACAGTATAGAGGACAGAACCTACAGTTTTACTTTGGAGAGAGACTTCCCACGACAGGACAGGACAACGAACTCGCTCCCTTGCAGCGGGACGTCAACGAGCCCAGCAGCCGAGCCCTAATGGTCCCAGGCAGGTGATCCGAGCCCAAAAGGTTCCTGGCTGGCGGTCCCGAAATGGTCCCAGCAGAGGAGCTGAGGCCGGCAACCGACCTATGGGAGGAGGAAGTAGTTTTCCTCATGGCATATCATCCCACTATGCACCGCCGAGACTCCCGCCGACACTTCTACCCTGAAAGAGATCACCAGATGAGAGATGATGTGAAATGGATAGACCGGCGATTTGGGGGATGTAATTAACCTACCCAGCATTCACCTAGTGACCCGGGAAAACCCCGTTAAAACCCATGAGTCAGGTAGGTCAGCCGCGGCGATGAACCCGCCACAGACGAAACCGCCCGAGCCATCCCGCTCGGTACAATATCCTTTCTGGATATCATATCGAGAAATAAAGAAAAAATATTTAAGTGTTTTTTTATTGTGAGGCGCGGGACATATCAGCCGACCCTCCTAAATTAAGAACTACAGTCATATGAAGGCTTATGAACAGTACTCTAGCGATGTATAACAGATTTTTAAGTGTCAGACGAAACCAATTGAGTATCTACCTTGAAATGTGGCATGAGATGCTACTGCAGCATTGTTGATTAGTATATCAACACCACCCACATTAGACTTGATCCACTCGAAAGCAGACTTGACGTCTTCTTCCTTCACCAGATCTGCTTTCACAGCATAGAGTTTCCCTTTAGCTGATTTCAAGGCTTTTGACAGCTCCTGTAACAAACACAATAAGTAAACCGTTGTGAAAGCTTGTCAATTCCGATCAATGAAACACATTTAAGACCTTATCTACTGTTTTCATTAGATAGAAGTCCCGCAGCCACGAGCTGTTTGTCTGTTACATCACGGCGATCTTCTCCGGTAACACTTTATTGAACTTATGTTGAATTTAAGGTATTGGAAAAAAAACCTACTTTGATTCCTGATACTGAAATTAGACTTTAATAGTAAGAGGTGTTATTTGACGTCATCAGTACAACGATGCATTATATAAGTGATATAGAACTGTAGAGGAAGAATAAAATAAACACTTATACAGTGCGATCCATATACAGCTGAACCATTTCAATAGGCCATAACTCTTGAACCAATAATAGGATACACATGTAACTTTAGGAGAATATAATACACAATTAGGAGATTACATTACACTATTTACATCTCAGAAAAAATGTCCTCCACTAGCATCTATACATGTGTCCACTCGTCTCACCATATTCTCTGAAGTTTTACGGAGATGATATCGAATTGAGAGAAGGTTATTTCCAGAAAGATGGAACAACGTGCCGTACAACCAATGACACCATGGAACTTGTAACCAGTTTCTTTGATAAACGAATAATCTCAAAAGGTCTGTGGCCCCCCAGCTCACGTAACCTAACCTCACCGGATTTTTTCCTGTGGGGTTATCTAAATATAGTGTGTACAGGCATAGGCCACGGACAATTGATGTTCTCAAGGAATCCAGTCGAACAGAAATAAGTAACACTGGTGAGGATACTCTCCGTAAAACTTCAGAGAGTATGGTAACACGAGTGGAGGACACTTCTAACATTTTCCCTGAGATATAAATAGTGCAATGTAATCTCCAAATTGTGTATTATATTCTCCCAAAGTTGCACGTGTGTCCTTTTATTGGTTCAAAAGTTGTGGCCTATTGAAATGGTTTAGGTTTATATGGATCGCACTGTATATTGTGACTTTGTGGGTTCGTGAAATTAAAAGTCCAATTGCACAAACTTAAAATGTTCTTTAATTCCACCGAATTACAGTTGGAACACTTGCCGATTACATAGAATTACGTAGCGCACACAATTACAATTCACCAGTTCGTCTGTCACAGGTCCACTCTGCACTCGCAAATTACGTACAACTCCTCCGATGCACGTTAGTCTTCCAGTCCGTTAACTCACTCGGCGCTCCTCACAGATGCTCGCCAAGAACTGAGCTGACTGCAGGCCTTATATAGGGAAGATCGCCGTTTCTGGAAGGTTAGCGACGCGCACAATTATCCCGAGGTTTCCAGACGTCTGGTGGGAGGGGAAAGAGACGGAACAGGGCTCGTGCCGCTCTCCTAATCATCTCTTCAGTTAGCGACAAGAGATAAATGGGTAGGCGTGGGCTAATTGCTTCCCGTCTGGCCCTATTGCTGGCCGGTTCTATCGGAAATTCCGACGTTCGGGTGAGTGTGTGTGTGTGTGTGTGTGTGTAGTGTTTAACGCCCGCTTTTACTACATACGGCACCGCAGGCGGTGACACTGATGATGCATGAGATGAAGATGGAGCACCGGTGGAATGAGATGGCGGGGGAAACCGGAGGTCCCGGAGAAAACCCGCCCCAACGTCGTGTTGTCCACCACAAATCTCACTTTGCGGTCGCCTGGGATCGAACCCGGGCCGCCTTGGTGAGAGCCAAGCGGTCTAACCACTGAGCCACGGCGTGGCCACGTTCGGGTGCCAATATTATAATGAATAAGAGGGTAAAACAGGGAAATAATAAGAATATAAATAGTAAATAACTGTTAAAACAAGAAAGAAGTGAAAAGATAATAAATGAGTATTGATTTGAAAGCATTAGTTGCCTAATGGACAAATTCTGAAGTACGATCCGTTGGTAGCGTCGCTTCGCTTCACTTCACGTCGGGTTGGCAGCGAGAACAGATCTATGTAGCGTTCTGTCCCTCAATTTTTTAAATCAATAAATAATTTATTAATATGTTGGTTTTAGAATACGTGCTAGGCATATTTTAAACATAGTATATCAAATTTTAAAGGAATAGACTTGAATAAAGAAAAGACTAACTCTGTTGTATCTTACAATATGTACGCAAACCCTGAGGATTACATCTCATCGCTCTACAGAGAAGCCTGGGATTGATGTGGATGGTGATGAGATTTTTTAGATATTTAATATCGACGGAGAGCAAATCTATTTCCCGCGTCATTCATTTCACGCCAAAAAGAGGACCCCAAAACCTTGTACTTGAATGTCACCAGAAGAGAAAACAATCACTTTATAACATGTATTATATGTACAAATGAGCAACTTTTTCTTCCGGTTTGTACTGGATTTCTGTAAGAATTTGACTTACCTCAATCCTTTCTACACGTCGGGCTATACCCACTACTTTAAGCCCCTTCTTCGTGAGCTCCTCGGCAATAGCAGCTCCAATACCACTACTGGCTCCTGTCACTACTGCAACACGTCCTTCCCAGCGTTCCATGGTCCTGCTGAAAAAGATAACAGATTTTTTTACTGTATTACGCACTTAGGAAAATATTTTTAACCCTCTTGCTGCCGCTCGTCGATTAGATCGTCGGTAGCCACTTGATGTTTAAGTGCCAACCTCAGATATGTCGGCAGAGGTGAAAAGTGCCAAATTTTAAGGCAAAATTAAATATGTAAGAAGTGAATTTTCCTAATTAATTTCTGTTAATATACTAACAGAATCATCAGATAGCAAATATATTTGGGACAGAAAACGCTTAAGCTCTTGATTGGCTTAGCGAAATTAATGGGCGTTTTATTTTGTTTGCATGCCTACAATAAACTCCTCCTTTAAGAACAGTGCTGTAAGTAGTTTTCTGATCACTGGTCTGTGCAAGCTAATTTAGGAGAGAAAGGTATTCAAATGTTTCGATTCTTATAAACGTAATAGCCGCACATTTTATCTTTCTGCTTTACATATCACATAGATGTGTTCTGTATACTATAAACAGATTAGACAGAAGACAAGTGAAATTATACGAGGCATGTTTTTTAAGTCAGTACCGTTTTGCGATTCCGCCGCCGCAGCGCTACGGTCGGCGTTCCGCGCATGCGCGCTGGTTACCTAAATCTCTTGTCTACGCACTAACGCCATTACAGTCTGACTCTTCATTGTATACGTTGGTTACTGAGTGTTTAAGATGCCTCCGACAATCGTGAGTCCCGCCGATTGTGAAGTACGGGCTGTTATACGATTTCTTAGTGCTAAAGGCGTAAAACCGATCGATATTCATTGTGAGATCTGTGAAGTTTACGGACAAAACATTATGAGTGATGGAATGGTAAGGCAATGGGTGGGAGCATTTAAAGATGGTCAAACAAATGTGCATGATGAAGAACGGAGTGGGCGTCCTTCGGTAGTTACTGAAGATTTGGTGCAGAAAGTGGACGAGAAGGTGAGAGAAAACAGACGCTTTACAATTTCATCATTGTACGACTATTTTCCTCAATATTCTCGTTGTGTTTTGTATCGCATTGTGACCGAGAACTTGAAGTATCGGAAATTGTGTTCACGTTGGGTTCCGAAAATGTTGACGGATTTGCACAAAGGCCAAAGTTTAGTCAGTGCATTGACTTTCCTTGAGCGGTACCACAATGAAGGTGAAGATATTTTAGACCAAATTGTTACTGGTGACGAAACATGGGTGGCCTACGTCACACCAGAATCGAAACAACAATCCATGGAATGGCGACATTCATCATCACCCACAAAAATGAAGTTTAAGTAAACAATTTATGCCCTGAAAATCATGTGCACAGTTTTTTTTGGGGACAGAAAAGGAGTGTTTCTAATGGAGTTTCTGTCTCGTAATGAGACAATCAATGCAGCGTCTTATTGTGAGACATTGAACAATCTGCGCCGTGCAATCCAGAACAAAAGACGTGGCAAGTTGAGTAATGGTATCGTTTTGCTGCATGACAATGCCCGTCCACATGTGATTAATCGGACCAAAGATCTTATTAAATCTTTTCAATGGGAAACTCTAGATGATCCTCCATACAGCCCTGATCTGGCACCCAGCGACTACCATTTGTTCCTGCACTTGAAGAAACATCTGAGCGGTCAGCGTCTTCAAGACGATAACGAAGTCAAAACAGTTGTGATACAGTGGTTAACACGTCAGGCGGCAGAATTTTATGAGAAGGGTATTCAAACACTGGTGCCACGTTATGACAAGTACCTCAATATTCACGGAAATTATGTAGAAAAGTAGATTAAGGTACAGGCTTTCATGTAAAAATGAAATTATTGCGATTTCTATGCACGTCTTTTTTAATTCCAAAACTGTACTGACTTAAAAACATGCCTCGTACACACTACTAACTTATTATGTTAAATTAAGCTGCATTTTATGTAACAATTACTAAAGGACACTCATAATATAATATTTTTGCATTCCTATACCAGGCAGCTCTCACAACGAGGTCTGTATCGAGTTAAATGCTGATTAAGATGTTATTGTTTATAGTGTGGAGTTACTTCTGATATTAAACTCTGTATTCCCTGTACATCTCGCGTACTTCACAAGCCGAAGAACACTTATGTACTACATAACAAAGCGAGAAGGCAAAAGTTCTCAACACAGATAGGTTTAAAGTCTGTTTAGTTAACGCGTGTGCACGTCGGCTGCTGCCTTTGACGAACCCTTATAATTGTTTTACAACAGCGGCCCTCCTTCTCCCAGATCTTTCTGCAAGGATGCCAACTTTCTCGATACGTCATGGGTATCGTACGTGGTTTCGTCTAAATAAATTATCTTATGCCCACTAACTTCCTTAGTTTTGACGATATGAATTGTACTGGATTCCATAACAAACCTTAACTTATTCAAAGTGCAGTATTTGAAACCCAGCTCCTTTAGGAGACCGTACAAAGTGCAATGCCCATAAGGAAAATCAGAAATTTCTTGCAATGTGAAACCAATTCGTCTAAGGTAGACGCTCTCCCTTTTGCATAGAATCTATAAATTTCTCGACGAATTAAATCGCACATGAAATTATCTACTTTAGAGAAACGTTTCCTTTTGTTTTCACACTTGATCAGCGTCTTTGGTATTCCTTTCGTCACAATATTTCTTACTGTATTTCTGTGAATACCCAGAATTTATCATCAGGTTCGTTGCATGACCCCTTACCAAGATTATTTGTCAGCACATATTTATATGTGTTCAAAACAAGCGCTTGAATTTGCTTAGAAAGAGTTCCCATTATAACTTTGTTTTTGAGACTTTTCCAGTAACATAACTCGGCCCAGTTATTCACACTATTGTCTTCACTTTGATTATTTTCACGTGACTGAAAGTTAACCACTACTTCAATTGCATTTACCGCTGCATTTCTCTCTCACAGTCTCCACATCGTGACACACAACAAATTTCTGCACGTAATGACACAGATCAACTGGAAGTTGGAACTTTGGCAACTGAGACTCCACGTGGAGTAGACATGCGACTGTCACTTCGAGAAAATCAGGGTTGTTATTGGTCCTCAACGACAGTGTTCCATTTGTGAAGTGTGGAGACAGATTTATGACGGTCATTAGTGGACGGGAGTGTCAGGTTCCTTTGACTCCAAACTGCACATGCGTTAACTAAACAGACTGTACCTCAGCTTATCGCACATATATGTCGAGTCCAGTCTGTTCAGATATAATCATGTCTTCTGGGCAGCAATGCGTCATACATCGGCAGGCGCGAGAAATATCATATAGACACACGCCGCTTCCAATCGCTCTATTTGTGTTTCGTAAAGTCGCGCTGGTGGAACGGTTGCCATGGATTTTTCTTTGTTAACCGAAACCTCTCAAGTAACGCACTGATTATTCTTGTAAGAGTGAGAGAGATACAGATGGCCCTCCCGGTCTTGTGCTAAGCACCAATGAACGCCCAATGGAATTCGCAGAAATCACAAATAACAGATATATGTTCACTCCACGTGGAGTAATCAGTGCGTTATCAGAGAGGTATCTATTACCAAAGATAAATCCATGGTAACCGTTCGAACAGTGCCACTATAACTTACTCTACATCAACTTACTAATATTTCACTCTTCAAATCACCCAGATAAGACCCGATAAGGAACGATTGCAGCGCTGGTCACCTGAAGGTCAATAGGCCTCAACGCTCTCTCGTGTTATATAAGCAAATTAAAATAAGTGAGCTTTCATCATAGAGTAAACCGGTGATTCAGCCGAAATAAAACACAATCGAGGCAAACCTTTAAAACGTGGCGAGAGGCGAATGATCCCTAATTATTTAACGGTGCTTAAAGAAAGAAAACCGGAATCGTCTATAAAAAACATAGAGAAAGGAACCGGTGCTCTCCTTGCTGTTTCCGCAAGTAGTGTTAGAATGGAACAGCAAACATCCGGAACTCTAAGAACACCGGGAAAATCACGTGAATGCAAACAGCGCGTGGAGATATACGACGATTTTATGAAAAATTTTATACGCAGTAAAGTTCATGAATATTTTTTTTTTTTAAGAAATGAACCAACTCATAGATTTAGTAAGTTAATGTGTAACCCAACTGTATTTATTTATTATCTAGAAGTTAGCCCTGTTATAAATATACTTCCAGTGTTGCAAAACTTATATGTGGCATTCAGCATATAAGACGTGGCGACTTGAGTCAGCTCCGCTTTTGTTGTTTACAGCAGGATTAAACTAGCGTGAGGTAGAGTATAGTATGAACTTTCTTTTACTCATAAACGATCTACATTGAGCAAAGTGAGGCACGTGAATATTCCAGGTGAATGTATACTAACGAGGACGTAACGTAATACACATGCAGTGGAGAAGTTGCCTAGCAAGCACGGTGTTCATTATGAAGAGTTCATTAGTCAAGGATATTAATTATAAAACGTAAAGCAAATAGCGAGCCTCGCAAGGTAAGTCGTAAAGCCGTAAAATAAAATAAACACTACTGAATATTTTTTAATTACTTTTGTATAACACTACCAGTGCTCAATCACTTCCCCCAGGTTCTTATTTACGTTAGTAGAAGTTTCTCAAGTTAAGACTGAGCGCCTTTCTTGCTAGGCAACTTCTCCTACTTATGAAACATATTCTGCTCCACAGGAGAGAAAGTTTCCGAGGGATGAGACGCAGGGGATTTGGCGAAGGTTTCCACACCCTTCCTGGACAGATTTATGGCACCACATGTCAGTACAGTTACAGACCATTCAAAAACATTCTGACGTCATCTACTTTAGTGAATGAATCTTCTCGGTTTGGTGTACAGAGTCAATAGGACGCATCCTTTTAACGGTTCTGCTCCTTGTGTAGCAGGCGTTCTCTGCCACACACATTCGCTGTCGTTGTCCCACTGTGTAACACAGGACATTCCTTTGAGGGACCCTCTTTGCGTTGCAGGACTATACACCTTTATAAAGTACTAAGCGGATTGAATTCTAGGCTCAGCAGTTAAGACAAGTGACGTATACAGCATGTTTCGTGGCTAACGAGATATACTCCCGTGCGAACTTAAATCAACAGATTTTTCTAGTGCAATGTGGCCCAATGAAGCAAAATTAGTCCGTCAACATATCCGCATTCTAAACAAACAAATTGTCCGTTAAATTCGAACAAAAGATAGTTATATCATGATATTAAGCAATGTCAGCCATGTTTGATTGCCACTATTCCGAGAAAATCTGCAGTAAGTAGAGAATGACCCTCAACGGAAGGATGAAGCTGTCGAAAAGTCGGGAAAGATTATTTAAACATTTTATGTGCTTCTCGTTTTTGTAACTTCGTTTACGTAATATACCAAACGCAATAAAAACATAATAAAAACCACAAGTATAAAATAACACATATGTTGCTTTAACTTTTTTGCTGGAGGCGAAATAGGCAGTTTACTTATTACTCTAGTGAACTACAGGACCCAGGAAAATGTTTGTAAAAATAATTTAATCACGTTTACTTTCTGTTGCGAATGGTAACTAACCTAGAGAAAACAATGCTTTTGATAAAAACATCCAGTGTTAAAAATTTACAGGAAAAAGAGGTTTTCTGAATTAAGAAACAAAACCAGTTTTATAAAAAAGTTCATGTGTATGCATCTCTATATCTATAACATTAAAAAGTAAAAAACTGCAATAAATACAAGGGGCGTGCAGAAGGAAAGCTCTGTTTCACTTTATCTCTGCTGCAGCGCTGCGATCGCAGTTCCGCACATGCGCGGTACACGCTCTATATCAAGAAGAAGAAACGTGCACCATTGTGAGATCGCTGTCAGCCAAGTACGCTTTGTTGTGCTTGTTTACAATGTCGGTGTTGATTGAAAAACCCGCTGCTTGTGAAATCAGATCTGTGATTCGTTTTCTGAATTTTAGGAAAGTGAAACCAATTGAAATTTATCGGCAAATTTGCGTTGTTTACCGACAAAATGCGATGAGTGATACAATGTTTTGTTGTTGTAATTTAAGTCCTCCAACGTTAAGTCATATAGGACGAATGGAATGGGTGAAATGATGCTGATATAAGCCCGGGTTCATGGAGCTTAGAGTTACCCGACATTCGTCTTTCAGGATAAGGGAAAACCCCGGAAAAATCTTATCGAGGTAACTCATCCTGACCGAGATTTGAACTTGAACGTGAGGCAGACATGCTACCACCACGCTACCGAGGTGGGCTTGAGTGATACAATGGTGAGAAGTTGGGTCCGACAGTTCAATGAAGGGCGTAGTGAAGTGCACGATGATGAACGAAGTGGGCGTCCATCTTTGGTTACAGAAGAACTGGTTCACGCGATTGATGACAAGATCCAGGAAAACAGCAAGTTTAGAATTAGTGCTCTCGCTATGTAATTTTCCCAAATCTCACGATCACTAGCTCATGAAATTATTACCGAAAAACTGAAGTTTCTTAAACTTTGTTCACTTTGGGTGCCAAAGATTCTTACTGAGCAAATCAAAATAAAACGGATGGGTTGTGCACTTCAGTTTTTGGCCCTACAGGGATTTGGCTGGGACTTGTTTGACCAACCCCCGTACAGCCCTGACCTCGCTCCTAGTGACTTTCATCTGTTTTTGCATCTCAGATCTTTCCTTGGCGGTCAACACTTCAACAATGACGAAGAGCTGAAAGAAAATGTTTCCAACTGGTTGAAGACACAGGCGGCAAACTTCTATGAAGAAGGTATACAAAAACTTGTGCCTCGCTATGACAAATGCCTGCAAAATTCCGGCAATTATGTGGAAAAGTAGTTTAAGAGTTGTAGAATTTTGTGCAAGAAATAATTTTTCTGTATCTGTACACAATTGAATTTTATTACCAAACAGAACTTACTTTCTGGATGTAGCTCTCATATTTGAGCCGGGCATGTTTAAGAGTGCTTGGCGAAGACATTGAAAAAAAAATCCAACTTAGTAAACAATAATTACTTGGAAAACTGTCATTTTCTCAAGAAGTCTCAACGATTTCTTTTTTTCAAAATATCGTTTGGGAAACTGGAATTAAGAATAAAATGCATACCTGGAATATGTTGTGAATAGTTTGGGGTATATATTTATTCACTTGAATTTATATCATTAGGAAACCATAAAAAGAAATAAAAATGAAGTAGAGGAAAAACCATAGTTTACAGTTATTAAACATTTGGTGCTTTTGTAGCAGTGATAAAATAGCTTGAATGTGCTGTCCATTCCGTGACAATGTATCCTTCTCCAGGAAGGCAAATAAAGTAACCTACTAATTGCAAATCCGTGATGTCTAATTAGTTTGATTTATCGTTGCCTTGCACAAACATAGTCGCTAATCAGTGAGTGTTCAACTAATTGCTGAAACGCTGTAGGCAACAGTACAGCCAGCAGATGGCGCTCCTCTCTTTGTTTAAACTTTAAAGTTTAGTAAGCGAAGAGGTCTTGATTACGAGTTTAAAATAGAAGAAATATTGGAGGACTTCTTCTGAGGCTGGGGGCTTTGTAACGATTCGCAACAACAGAGTAGTAATCTCAATGGTTGCTCTTGTAATCCCATAAAACAGCTGATTTGTGGATCCCAATAAAATTACCTAATATAACCTGAAATATATCAACTGATTTATTACATAAAATGAGAAGTTCTGATTAGATAGTCTCTCTAGTTAAGCTTTGTTCAACGCTTGAGAGCTTTAGACGTTATTCTATCGGCTACTGATAACTACTTTTTAAAAGCGCTTCTAACAACGTAACTCAGTATGCTTCAGTTTGCATTACTATTGGCAGAACTCAAGTTTAATTCTTGGGAAAAATAGTTTATCGTCCTATTACCCACCGTTGTTAAATTAAACCTTTTTCATGAAAGTGAAAATAACTTATTTTAACGCTAAGAAAGCAAAAAGTAAGTCCTGAAGCTTTCCTAGTGACGAATACACTCACTCTCTTCTCGGGCAACAAGCCAGGTGATAAGACGATTAGATAACAACGTTTGGGAGTGTGCATCGCTCCCATCTTCAGAATATTTATAAAATGTTATAACCACAAATGAGATACTGTATATAACACAACTATAAGCAAAGACAAAACACTATCAAAAATCACATTACTGAGCAAAAGACTGTTTTCAGTAAATTAAATGCCAGGTCAGGAGATGGCGTGAGTATAGAAAATTGTGTCAAAGAAACGTAACTACTTAACTTGATTATCAAGCTGTATTGTTCTTTGCTTCTTAAATCGACGGATTTCCATGTTTAAGGCCGGTTTCCAAGAGGAGCTGAACTGAAGTCCAGCATCACGATTAAGCGTGCTCCTTTCAGAGGAAATTGCCAAAGCCTCCTTAATTCTCCGCTCCCAGTAACTGTTGCATTTTGCCAAGATGGTCGTCTGCCGAAAATTGGCTCTATGGTCGTTATCAAAACAATGCTCTGCCAGCCCAGACTTCTTAGGTTGCTTTAAACGAATGCTCCGTTCATGTTCGATTATTCTTGTAGCGATGGTCCTTCCGTTGTCCCACATTCACAGGGAATGCGGTACACTCCCGGAACTTGGAAGTCCAGTTTGTATTTCACTGGTCTCAACAGATGTTTAATCTTCGGAGGTGGCTTGTGGATGGTCCTGATGTATTTCGCGAGAATTCTGCTGATTCTGCCGGATTGATTGCCGGTAAACGGGATGCAGGCTGTAGCGGTAGGCTTATCTGACGCTTGCTGTATTACAGGTTTCCCTTTCCTAGCTTTGGTGATCGAGGCTTCAACGTCATATTCGGAGTAGCCGTTTTGACGGAAAGTGAGTCTCAGGTGCTGTAATTCCTGTTTTAAGTGGCTGGGATCAGAGACAGACAAAGCTCTGTGGGCCAGTGTATTGAGAACTCCCAGTCGTTGAGACTTATGATGGAAACTATGAGTGTTCAGATAGAGATCGGTGTGTATAGGCTTGCGATATGCCGCATGCCCCAGTGTACCGTTGCTTCTCCACTTCCATGGTAAACTGTATTTGAGGTCGAAGGCTGTTGAGATGCGCAAGAAAGCTAGGCAAACTGTCTGATCTATGCGGCCAGATTACAAAAGTGTCGTCCACGTATCTATAGAAATGAGATGGTTTAAGTGAAGATGTGGCAAGTACTTCATGTTCTAGGTGTTCCATATAGAAATTAGCTATAGCTGGTGACAAAGGGGAGCCCATTGCTACTCCGTCTACTTGTTCAAAGAAAGTACCACCAATCAAGAAGAAAGTGGACATCAGGGTAAGACGGAAGAGCTCTATGATATCGGCTGAAACATAAATAAACGAACGAACAATATATCCATGGTACTCGAGAGGGTGAATTCATCGCAGTGAGAAATCACTGCCATTTAAGGCCAGGGAAAGACCGCGAGAGACTTGCTTTCATTTAAATATTTCACTGCTTAAGAACCATAGCGCGGTCTATAAGAACTTTACCCAGTTAGTCATTCTTATGGAATATTCTGTAACATTAGTACAATCTGAATTCATTTGTTTCACTTTTCTAATGAAATGCTTCTATGTATATTTCACATCACTTTATTCTAGAGCAGTGATGGTGGCAGCCTTGATGAGCAATAAAAAAGCCTTGGCCTTTGTTAAGGCGATGCATACATAACAACTGATCTGCAACGTGACCAGTGCCTGTAGCTTGTCGTCGAGTCTCGAGTCGTTTCTAGCCATTTCTGCGAAAGCACTAATGTTTATTTATCGTAGGTATGCTGAAATTTACACCGTAAATTGGATAGTCTTGCCCTTTGCTGAAGTCCCAGAACTTAACGCTTTTACCGTATAGATGTCGCAATGCGAAAAACAATTAGGGGTAGGTATGTTCCAGCAAGTTCCAGAGAAATAGGAATGCTGTGCCGTAAAATGTTCGAGAGAACTGTGGAGACCTTATGACAGCAGAGTTCAAAAGTGTCGACATGTCCGAGTGTGGTAAGCCTTTGTACTGAAGAGAAAATGCTTATTACATCCAACTGCTCCATCCATATCGCAGAGGTAGCCTGCCCCTGTGGTGCCCAAGCGGTGCCTATGCTTCCGTGTTTGAATTTTGGTCGGTTGAATTAGCTGGATTTCATCCGTTTTATTAAACATCATTTGATATGAACTTCGTTGGAGAACATTAAATAAAAAGTAAGGGGAAAAAAGAAAGAATTTGCAGAGGTTCACCGGGGTAGAATAACATCGTGGGCATTTGGGAAGCCAATTTGGCATCTGAAGACATTCATATGCGAATGAATGAATGATTGTGGTTTAGGGCGCTGAATAGCGCGGTCATCAGCGCCCCTAACAACTACTCATGCCAAGACTAGATTAAAAGAACCAAGTTGTGTCTAGCCTAAATAAAACACACACACGAACATACTTAAAAACATTCGACAGTTAAAATGGATAAAAAGTTAAAAGCTAAATTCTAAAATTGAGAGTATAAAAGAACTTAAAAACTTTGGCCACCACTTGGTCGTCCGCCAATACCTCTGGCAAGCTGGCCGGCAGCTGGAGGGACCGGCGAAAACGAACCAGGTTAAAGCAGTTTATTAAAACATGGCGGACCTAGAGGACATCCCCGCAAAATGGGAAAACTGGAGCAGGGTCCTTCTTAAAACGATAAAAATGCGTAAAAAAACAGTGGCCTATGCGCAACCGAGCCAATTGTACTTCTTCTCGATGGCATGGACAGCGGGAGGTTACCCAACACACTGGGTCGTCCTTCACAGAGCAGAGCTTATTTCCGCGTAGAGCGAACCACTCTGCGCGCCAGGAGGACAACACGGCTATCTGCATCACAAAACGGAAGTCCTCCGAAGAGATGAATGGTACGCTGGCCTTTGGGTGAATGACAGCCGACTTTGCCGCCGAATCCGCCAGTTCATTCCCTGGTAAGCCAACGTGTCCAGGCACCCATGCACATACCACGCTAACACCCGAGGTGTCTAAAACGTGGAGGGCGTCCTGGGTTCGCTGTACAATGGGATGGTAGCTGTACACTCAGGGAATCTCAGGGAATCGCTAAAAATAACGCAGTCGCCTATCTGGTGTCGTCGTGCATATAAAATGGCTCGGTAGATCGCATAAATTGCAGCACTAAAAATGGAGGTGCAGCTGTGGAAACCAAATTTATAGGGTTCGGTTCCACAGACAAAAGCACACCCTACACCTTCTGGGCTCTTGGAGCCATCAGAATAAATTAAAACTCGATCGTTAAAACCAGATAAAAATTCCAAAAGCACGTACGTATACTACTGGGAGCCATCATTGACTTCTTGCACCGTGTCATGCCCAGATCCACGTGGAAAAATTCACGCAGCCAGGGTGGGTACACTCTCTCGCTATTCATTTGCGACTAATTTAGAACTCCAACATGACGTCACGGTATGTGAGGAGAAAATGTAAACACATGCACCTCCTCCTTACTGTACTACACCTTGAAGGCACGTGGATATCAATTTTTCAGGTTTACATAGTTGGTAAACATTTTTTTATTAGACTAGTTAGCCCAAAGTAATTATAATATACTTAATTATACTTCAAACTCTAGTTTCTTTTATATGTTCCGCTTCATTTTCTTTTTCAATCCCCAACCGTTCCAACTTAAGAGATTGCATTCCAGAAGTTTGACTGTTCCGCAATATGCAAGGACTCTGTGTATTATTGATGTCTATTTACTGTAGAATGAGCAAGTCGTTCACTTCAAAAGCAAATAAACTCGCATTTTATTGCTCATAACCTGTTTGTGAAAGAATGTGTGGTAAGCTTTAAATTATCTTCACTTAAGATTACATAATTCCGCGTTAACGTTCACCAGTTAAAAGATAAGAGGTCTTGCTGCACGCACATATGAATATACACAATATATAACGATTACTTCACATCACATATCTAATCCATTCTGCCAGTTCTATCGTATTAATTGTAATGTTGATATATTTTGTTAATTAAGACAAAGCAAATGTGGAAGATGTACTGAAAGAGAAAAGGGACGGAGGGAAGGAGTGATGACGGTAAGCTTTAAACGGAATGGAAGTTGAAAAAAATGTAGGTAAGGGATAAATTTATAAAAATTAGTGAAGGCAAAGAAGTCCCAAATGTCACGGCAAAAGAACTGATTCAAGCAATAAGGGTAATGAAGGAGGTAATATGGATATTTACATGGAAAAAGAGTACAAAAAGACTGGCCCCTTAGCCCAGTCGGTAGAGCACCTGCCTGCCATGTAAGGGGTCCCGTGTTCGATTCCTGCTGGGAGTGGGGATTTTTCTCCAACCAAGGTAAATCTCCATCTTCTCCTGAGTCTGGAATTATGAATGAGTACGTGAGCTAATGATAAAAACCAACGAATACGGGTTAACACCTTCCATATATATTCCAAAGGAGAACCGCCGCCGATATGACCATTGGAGATTAAAGGCAATCTACAAAAAATACAGATGATCAAAATTAAATGCGTTAAATGTATTATAAAAGTAAGAAAATATATCTAAAGAGCTGCTCTAATGATACGTGGGCAACTTGAAATGCCTCATGATTTTAATACTCAATAAATTTCAATTTAAATTAATATTATTTGGGAAGGTAGACTAAACAATTCATTGCCGTAGCCGGGATTTGAACTATGAGTCACCTGGTCTCCGAACAGTTGCTTTAAACACCGAGTTATCTTGGTAACGTGCCAGAATGATGTGAAATTATTAGTTATTGTTCTAGGATAGTAAGTCGCCACGTAGATAGTTGTCTCGTATGTATATGACAACTCCGAGCTCTTTACCATGAATAACGCAAGTCAGTTGGAGAATTTAATGTCATGCTGGATTTTTTTTTTTTTTTTGTAATTTACGTCCGCCCCAACGTTAAGTCATATTGGACGGTGAATGAATTGGGTGAAATGGTGCTCAAATGAGTCCAGGGTCCATGGAGCATAGAGTTACCGACATTCGTCTTGAAGGATAAGGGAAAACCCCGGAAAAACCTTATCCAGGTAACTCACTCTGACCGAGATTCGAACTCGGGACCTCTTGAACGTGAGGCAGACATGCTACCATCTACGCTACCGAGGCGGGCTCGCATATTTTCATGGTAGCTCAATGATTACAGCAACGGACAGAGATCGGAAAATTCGTGGTTCAAATCCGGGCCATGGCATTCAAATTTTAAGTCTGACACAACCTCTCCAAACCTTCTCCTACACGGCAAGTGTGAAATAACAATAAAATGACAATTATTGTTGTAACATAGGTGGAGCCAGGGAAGGGCTAATGGGGGCCACATCCTGACCCCCTAAATTAATGAACAAATGCGGCATTTTTTATACTTAAGGTTATGTTGTTGCTCAGCTTTGCTATACCTTTACCTTTATATGTTTCCCATTAACTTAACACTAGATGAACATGTTCGATCAGAGTCGTGAGTGAATTTTAGGGATACACAATCTAGGTTATCCACTAACTAGTACTGAATAATAATTAATCAAAATATTTAAATATTACACTTAGGAAAGACAAGAAGAAATGGGACAATAATGGAAAGAATAATAAACTTTTGTTATAGGTGTTTGGCCAAAGATGGGGAAATTATGCAGGAGACAGCAAAAATGATTAGTGAACTCAAATAGTTGGTGGGCAGAGATAGGAGGAATTATGAAAAAATAGGAATGGGATATATATGCAGATTAGAGGAAAGGAATACATGCGATGTGGGTAAATTGGTAAAATGCAGAATAGAAGATATAGAAAGACAGCAAATATGGGGAAGTCTGGAAAATATAAAATCATTAAAATTTTACAAGCAAATAAAAAGAAATTGGGGACGAGAAGCATATGTAGATTACTGCAATAGGCAAGAGAGAGAAGGGTTAGCTTGGATGAGGACAGGAACAATATTTCTAAGAGAGATAAGAGGAAGGGAAAAGGGAATTTGTGAATTGTGTGGGGGAAAAGAAAGCATAGAACACTATGTAACAGAATGCGAGGAGGTTGCAATGTGGAGAAAAAAGGTTTGGGAAGAAAAATGGGAGATAGTAGAGAAGAGGATAGTAGCTATAAAATGTTAACGGGCAGGGAGGAAAAGAAGGTAAGGAGTATTGGAGAGTTCTTGCAGAAAGTAAAAGAAAAATGGGCCAGAAATGTAAAGAATATAAGAAAGGAAGATGAGGGTGAAGAAAGGGACTAGTTGTGTAACAAGGAGGCATGGAGGGTAAGAGATACCTGGCAGAGTAGAAGACCAGGATGTCATGCAAGCCAAGGTAGCAACAAGGTTAAGGCAAATAAATGTAGCTAAAAGTTGTAAATTGTAAAATGTTGGAATATGCATAGTAAAATGTATCATATCAATTTTTCTCCACTTGGACGTAACACACTGATATCAGCTCAGAAAGCTTAGCGTCTAGTTAGCTCTGAGCTCTAATTGTATAATAGGGTCAAAAACGACAAAGATTTCAACACTTAGACAAATCTCTTACTGTCTGTTTCATTACCGTATATCTATAGCATTTGATACCTGAATTACTCACTAGTAAGGCTAATTGTTATATAAAGGAAAGATAGAAGGATAAATAACTACAATAAATAATAATTACCATATATTAAAATTAATACATAATATAAGAGATACAAATTTCAATTTTGACAGGGAATAAGTTGTTACAGCAAGCAAATTGAACTGTTTGTTGAGGCTAGCCGATTAGATTGGTAAACTTGACCAAAGGGATTCCCTTTTCTCAAAGTTCAGTTAATTAGAATTAGTTAGGAAATTAGATATCCACCCCAGTTCTGAAAACTAGAAAGGGAAAATAATTCTTAGAATTCAGGAACTTTCAGAGTAAAATTGTTGAAAAAAGCTTAAGCTTAGGAACTACTGACGGGGCAGCTATGAAGTAGATAGGGCTTACATTGATAAAAGGACGTGTATTTCTGAAATTCGTTATCTCTAGAGTCTCACAGAAGTGTTTCACTGCGATCAGTTATCGGCAATACGTAGCGTTTAAAGAAGGTTAAGGTCACAAGATACTAGCCTAGCTTCCCTAGGAAATTCTTCGCCTAACATTTCAGTGATTCACGCAAGTAATTAAGCTTGTCGTTGTCATTATAGAACAGCTATTTTAAACAGTAAATTTATTGATACTTCAAAGCTTAGTAGAGATAAAACTCTAACAATTACATTATGTGCTAAAATTCAGAAATATTTTAAAGTCGATAACTCGCTTCAAATTGTTCATTTATTAGCCTCCATTAAATTTACCAGCCTCGTTAATTTTCACCTCACTCACCACTGAAGCTTTAACGTTGTCGCTAGGATTTATAACGTTTCCTGATTCACTACACATTTGTTAAACCTGAACAGGTGAGAAGCGTCTTCTAAAGTTCTGTTATACCTTCTTATTTAAGCTGTGGATTAATGTGATTCTCGCAAAAACCTGTTCGTTATCTTCTCTTTGTCTTTTTAAAATTTTTATCTGCTTGAGTCAAGCGTTCTTTTAGATTAAAAGAAAAAAAGAATGAGCACACACAGTGAAAGTTTTAGATTACGCTAAACTCTGTCTTAAACCTATTTTCGACATCACTACCAAGTAGTTTATTTACTTCTTTAAGCAAAACCATGCTGCCAAATTCCATTTGGCATACATAATTCCCAGAAGGCACTGATTATTTTCAGTCAACTTTTCCTGCACTTTTCCTATACTTACGGAGGGTCATTAGTTCATGTATGGCCGTCTGTTTAAAGTTGCTTGCTAACACGGGATTTATAAAACAGATTTTCATATAAAAAGTGCACAGTTAACCAATTAAGGCAAGGCTACACTGAAAATTCGCCGAAAATGTTGAAAATATGGGGGTTTGGGGGCATTTTTGGTAGCTTAGGATTTGTAGTAATAGATGGCATGCTATTTTTACCATTTGCAGCATTTTAGGACATAATATGACAATTTAAAGAGATCTTTAACAATCATTACTTTAAAGTTAAATCTCTCAGAAACTATATTCTAACACTTTTCAGTATACAAAATGCTTCACGTGCCAAAGTTTTTCATTTAACTTGTGAAACGTACAGGATAACTCCATAATATTTAAATAAGAAACTTTACAGTCACCTTTTCTTGTTAATGCTCATGTGTTGAGAATTACATGGTGTTTAGGAGTAAAAAAAACTTAATATTTTCAAATTTTGAGAGCTAACACATGGAAAATACTTTAGAACAAATGTTACACAAAATATTCCAAAAAAATAAGAACGTTGGTCTTTTAAAATTGCTCTGTAAAAACAAAAATTCAACTTAAAAGTTCAAATTTTTGACGCGTAGAACATTTTTAATTTTTGCAATATTTTTTAAGAAAAATTAATGAACTATTTTGTGTAGCAACATGAAAATTTGCATGCGAGTTTAAAATGATACTCTAATCTTGTGTCTAAATTTTCATAATGATAGGTGTGCATTAGGAAAAGGAAGTCTATAAATAACAAGGTAGTTAGAAAAATGCAACGGTGCAGTCGCCGCACACGTGTGTGGCATCCAATGTTTGACATACAGTCTTGATGCAAGTTCAAGCGTAAGGTAAATGCTGTCAGTTGAACAGCAATGTTCAAGTGGCTGGTACATACGGGGTAGCGCTCTAACACAGTTAATTGTACACGTGACAAAATCGTTCCAAGCCGAATCTACTCTCATTTGTTTTCGCTTTTAGGAGTAAAATTCATCATGACCAAGTTCGCTTGATTACTTTAAGTGTTACTATTAAAATACAGGGAAATCTGCATAAAACGGGTCTCTTATATGCCGGAA
>CM060957.1:45573837-45628837 GCA_030765055.1 Mantis religiosa
TCGTTGTTACAAGTGATCAGGTACGACTGGAAGAAAACTGTGAACTTTGGTAATTTTTGAAAACATTGTTTGTGTGTACACAAATTAATAATATGACTTCTAAACTTACGATATTGTCATTGGAGGAAAAAAATTAAGGTTATGAAGAACACGAAAAGAACAAAGGTACAGCTAAAGAATTAACCGTGTTGTTTAAAGTGGGGAAAACTCAGATTTATGAGATTTAAAAAAAAAAATAGAAATTAAAGACGAGTGGCTAAAAGTAACAGGAGGCATGTGAAACGATCATAAAATCTATAGAGTATGACGAGTTAAATCGTGCTGTGTTCGAGTGGTTTGTTTGTATGCCGGCTAAAGGAATTCATATTTCTGGATCAATCTTTCAAACAAGCTTTAGAGATAGCAAGAAAATTAGGCAAAGACAATTTCAGAGCTTCCAATGAATGGCTTGACAGTTTCAAACATCGCCATAACATTGTTTTGAATGCTGTATGTGGTGCAGCAAATGATGTAGATATACAGACAGTTGAAGATTGGAAAGGGACATATGAAAACAGAGAAACTAGGCGATAAACTACAATAATGCCCAATTTCACCAATTGATGTTAAAATTGACGTTAACAAATGTAACGTAACAATTGTAACAGCGCTAACAAAGCTGTTAAATTTCTTGCATTTCACCAACCTGTTTTCTGAAAATGTTAACAAACATGTGTTAACGCCAAGAAACTTGTAAATATTACAGCTATAGAAGGTTATGGATGAGTCGTATTATCTTTTGAACGTACTGCGATGCACTTTTTTTTTCATTTTCGTCTGCACCGCAGTCTGCAATGGCGAATAAACAAAATCGTAAACAAAAGCCGTAAAACAAATTTCTCATCGATGGAGAAAGAATTATTAATTGAATTGGTGACGAAGTATAAGGATATCGTAGAAAATAATACGGATGCAGTGAATGTAAACGAGAAAGGGATCACGTGGGAAAATACTGGAAACCAATTTAATTCAAATGCATGTGTCTTTACTAGAAACACGAAACGTATTACGTAAATTTAAAACGAGGAGCGAAGTACAAGTGACGAGTGACTTGAACGTTTCAAGACGAGAGGTGGACAATTATCCACATAATTCAGTGAATTATAAAGTCGCAAAGTTATTAATACTTGAAGCTTAGGCGAGATCGGCATATTCCTTTCGATGCATGTTCTAATTCAGTATTACGTAAATGTGAAACGAGGAGCGAAGGGCAAGTGACAAGTAACTTGAACATTTCAAGAAGGGAGCTGGACAGTGTATTATCCACATAATTCAGTGAATTATAAAATCGCAAAATTGTTAATATTAAGCCAAGACGAGATCGTCATATTCCTTTCGATGCATGTCCTAACTCAGTATTACATAAATTTAAAACGAGGTGCGAAGTAAAAGTGACGAGTGACTTGAACGTTTCAAGAAGGGAGGTGGACAGTGTATTATCCATATAATTCAGTGAATTATAAAATCACAAAATTATTAATACTTGAAGCAAAGACGAGGTCGGCATATTCCTTTCCATGCGTGTTCTAACCTCTCTTGTACTTCCGCAGTAACCTACATAGCAACATGTTTCGACAGTCTATACTATACCTCTGCAGAACGTTTTCTTCTGATAGCCCCTCAAAATAATTTCTCCTCATAGGCCGTACTCTATTACGAATGCCATTTAGACGGTCTTAAATGTAGCAAATCGACAACAACAGCTGCGTTCACCCCCGCCATCTTGACTATTTACATTTGTTAAGCACTTAACATCAGAAATTTGACTTGTTAGTTTAACATGAGGTTTAACACCAGTGTTAAGGTAACACTTGTTGGTGAAATGCATTTTTTTAATAACTATTTTAAACACTTGTTAAGTCTCAACATCTGTTGGTGAAATCAGGCGTTACTGTATTAAGTTGAAAATATACTACATAATACATACCAGATTATTATTATTATTATTATTATTATTATTATTATTATTATTATTATTATTATTATTATTATTATTATTATTATTATTATTATTATTATTATTATTATTATTATTATTATTATTATTATTATTATTATTATTATTATTATTATTATTATTATTATTATTATTATTATTATTATTATTATTATTATTATTATTATTATTATTATTATTATTATTATTATTATTATTATTATTATTATTATTATTATTATTATTATTATTATTATTATTATTATTATTATTATTATTATTATTATTATTATTATTATTATTATTATTATTATTATTATTATTATTATTATTATTATTATTATTATTATTATTATTATTATTATTATTATTATTATTATTATTATTATTATTATTATTATTATTATTATTATTATTAATATTATTATTATTAATATTATTATTATTAATATTATTATTATTAATATTATTATTATTAATATTATTATTATTAATATTATTATTATTAATATTATTATTATTAATATTATTATTATTAATATTATTATTATTAATATTATTATTATTAATATTATTATTATTAATATTATTATTATTAATATTATTATTATTAATATTATTATTATTAATATTATTATTATTAATATTATTATTATTAATATTATTATTATTAATATTATTATTATTAATATTATTATTATTAATATTATTATTATTAATATTATTATTATTATTATTATTATTATTATTATTATTATTATTATTATTATTATTATTATTATTATTATTATTATTATTATTATTATTATTATAATTATTATAATTATTATAATTATTATAATTATTATAATTATTATTATAATTATTATTATAATTATTATTATAATTATTATTATAATTATTATTATAATTATTATTATTATTATTCCTTCACTGTAAACCTGTGCGACTACATCGTTATTAATTGCCCGCCTCAGTAGCGTGGATGACAGCGTGTCTGCCTCACGTTCAAGGGATTCCGAGTTCGAATCTCGGTTAGGATGAGTTACCTGGATAAGGTTATTTCCGGGGGTTTCCTTTATCCTGAAAGACAAATGTTCGGTAACTCTGAGCTCCATGGACCCCGGACTCCTTTGAGCATCATTTCACCCATTTCATTCATCGTCCGACATGACTTAACGTTGGATGGCTTGAATTAAAAAAATTGTAATTTCTTTGTATTCAAACACAACGGTCTGTAAGACTCGAAACGATCGCGTTCCGTTTTAGACAGATCTTACTGTACCATGTTTGGATACAAAATGTATATCCTGAGCTTCCTGCAAATGACCTGTGAAATTCTCTTTATTCTGGTTGGACGTTGTTTGTTAAAGATTAAGAGAAACTCTAAAGATTCACTATACAACAGTTATATCGTGTTAAGTACACAGTTTATATTGGCTACATATTTTGGGCATAACATCTCCATAATATTCGTTGTTATTACTTTGAATTTTAAAATATAGTACATGTGCTAAAACTCACAATTAATTCATTTTCGTGGCCATGCAAACACTATGACATTTCAGAGATTTAAACTTTTTAATCTTCACTTTCGCTCTATCCTAAATGTATCCTTACATACATCTAAAACGAAATGTGAGAAGAATACTTCGTAGACAAAAGAGTAAAGGAAATTAAGTGAATGAAACGCTTCAAATTTAAGAAGAGAAACAAAGTAATAGCGCCATTGGTTGAAGAAGTGGCTTACCTTGAGTATAGCCGGGCACCAGTGAATAGCGTTCAACCTCACGCACTCAACTGTTGAGAACTGCCACTGTTGATGTAATGAAGTTCATATTGCCCCACTCATTTTGAAGGCCAACTCCGCGAGCTGGACAGCGTTGCCAGATTTACACCAGAGGCGCGTTTTTTTTTAACATTACTAAACAAAGTATCGAATTGGCTTTAAAAATGTGCTCTTGTTGAATTGGGTACAGAACTGCACTCGCCACATTTGAAATGCCAAAATCGTGAAGTTTGTAATATTCTGAATTAGAAATGCGACTACTACCCTAAAGCGCACTGCCAAAGTAACCTACATTAAAATGAAGTTAACTTCTCTAAACTGTAATAAAAATGTATAGAATTTCAAATAAATCACATTTCTATAGTTATCATTAGTATTATACCAGAACCGTTCTCGAAATTGCAAATCACGTACCATGATTGTATCATGACATAGGAATGGCGTTTTAAGTTCTAATGCCCGATTTCACCAACAGATGTTAAAGTCGACGTTAACAAATGTAACGTAACAATTGTCACAGCGCTAAAACTAATGTTAAATTTCTTGCATTTCACCAACCTGTTTACTGAAAATGTTAACAAACCTGTGTTAACGCCAAGAAACTTGTAAATATCACAGTTATAGAAGGCTATGGGTGATTTTCTGAACGTACTCCGATGCGCTTTTGTTTTCATTTTCGTCTGCACAAATGGCGGATGAACAAAATCATAAATAAAGCCGTGAGACAAATTTCTCATCGACGGAGAAAGAATTGTTAATTGAAGTGTAAGGATATCGTGGAAAATAAGAGGACGGATGCAGTGAATGTAAAACAGAAAGAGTCGCGGGGAAAATATTGGAAACGAATTTAATTCAAATGCATGTGTCACTACTACAAGCACCAAACAGCTTGTCAGTATTACGTAAATTTAAAACGAGGTGCGAAGAACAAGTGCGTTAAACGTTTCAAGACGGGAGGTGAACAATGGATAATCCACATAATTCAGTGAATTATAAAATCGCAAATTTATTAATACTTGAAGCAAAGGCAACATCGGCATATTCCTTTCGATGTATATGCCAACTCATTATTAAGTAAATTTAAAACGAGATGCGAAGAAGGACAAGTGACTTGAACGTTTCAATACGGCAGGTGGACAGTGTATTATCCACATAATTCAGTGAATTATAAAATCGCCGGTTTACTAATACTTGAAGCTAAGACGAGATAGTCATATTCCTTTCGAGGCATGTTCTAACTCAGTATTACGTAAATTTAAAACGAGGAACAAAGAAGGGCAAGTGACTTGAACGTTTCAAGACGGGAGGTGGACAATGTATTATCCACATAATTCAGTGAATTATAAAATCGCAAGGTTATTAATACTTGAAGCAAAGGCGAGATCGCCATATTCCTTTCGATGCATGTTCTAACCTCTCTTGTACTTCCGCAGTAACCTTCATAGCAACATGTTTCGACAGTCTATACCTCCGTAAAACAATTTTCTTCGGATAGTTCCTCAAAATCATTTCACCTCATAGGCCGTACTCTATTATGAATGTCATTTAGACGGTATTAAATATAACAAATCGACATGAACAGCTGAGTTCATGCTCGCCATCTTGACTATTTACAATTGTTAAGGACTTAACATTAGAAATTCGGCTTGTTAGTTTAACATGAGATTTAATACAAGTGTTACGCTAACACTTGTTGGTGAAATGCAATTTTTGTTTTAACTATTGCTAAACTCTGGTTAAGTCTTAACATTTGTTGGTGAAATCGGGTATTAGTGTATTTAGCAATAGTTATAACCAAAATTGCATTACACCAACATATGTTAGCTTAACACTCGTCTTAAACTTGTTGTTAAACTAAAAAGCATTGGCTATGCTAGCCACTAAGAAAATAAATTTGGAAGAATTATCTTTTTACATGAATAATAAAGAGATTAAATTAGTGGATAATTTGAAGTATCTAGAAGTTATTTTAGACAGACGTCTGATGTTCCGAAATCATCTTGATTATGTAGCCAGGAAGGCTAGTAAACTTCTTACCGCACTGACTGCTTTAACGGGACTAACATGGGGCCTAAACTCTTCTTTATTGAAGTTAATTTATAAAGGGGCGCTTGAACTTATGGTTCTCTATTGTGCAGGAGCATTGCAAAGTATTTTTCAGAAGAGATGGGCACAAACTAAATTATTACAGATACAGCGTGGATACATCTTAAGAATCATCGGAGGATACCGCACCATCTCCACTCCAGCAGCGCTCATTATTGCAAATATTGAACCCATCTTTCTTACTGGTGTATATAAGGCAAATATCAACAACATTAGAAATGGCCGAGCCTTGCCACAACATATTTCACAACTGCAACTTGAACAACCAGCTAAACAAGCTTCTCATCCAGCCACCGGTGTCTCTAGTCTTCTTGAAGATTGTGCAGCAGAATACCACCAGTACTCCATTTACACAGATGGCTCTCGGATAGCTGAAGGGCTTAGTAAAAATGCCAAAGTAGGATGTGCGTTTGTGGTATTCTCTCGCTCCATAGAATGCCATTCTTCCATGTTCAGACCTGCCAAGGAATGTTCAGTTTTTCAAGCTCAATTGTTAGCAATCTGTGAAGCAGTGAAATGGTGTAACAACTTACAATGTACCTCTCGCCTTTACAGTGACTCACAAGCAGCAATTGCAGCTTTGAAAGATACCAAAAACAGCAGTCCTATTGCAGCTGAAATAAGAAGTCGATTATTATGTAGTTCTCATCTGTTTATTAAATGAGTCAGAGGACACGTAGGGATTGCCGGAAATGAACGTGCAGATGAGCTTGAAAAGAGAGCTGCGACTTCAGATCTTCCAGAAATGTACACTCTATGGCCTATTTCTTATGTGACGCAAACATTAAAGAAGATTATCATCAACGACTGGAATGAATACTTGTTAAAAAGTGATTGTGGTGCTTTGAGTAAGTATTTATATTTCTCAACAGTTTCTGACAGACATAAATGTAAATTCGTTAATCCTATGTTCTCACTCAATTCTTAACTGGCCATGGCAAATTTTCAGCTTACTTATTTCGATTCAAAATCAAATCCACATCTGATTGTATTTGTAGAAATCATCTTCAAGATATCCCTCACATTTTATTTTATTGTCCGTTTTTCTGTTTTGAAAGATACGAACTTGAATTATTGCTTCAATTCTTAGGTTACACTTTTTCAAAACCACTTACACATATTTTGATGAATTACAAAACTTATCAATATTTCATGGCTTCTTAAACAAAATATTACTTAAGCTAAAGGATTCATCTTGATGTTTACTGTTTGCCAGCTTGATATTGTGTTTGTTATGTTTTTGTAAATTGTATTCTATTCATAAATTTGTAAACTAATATACCTTTTGGGTAAAATAGGAATAAAAATTGGATAATAAATAAATAATAAATAAACTAACAAGCCACATTTCTGTTGTTAAGTCGTTAACAAAAGTAGAATTAAGATGGAGCGCGTTGAACGCAGCTTTTAATGTCGATTTGCTATATTTAAGACCGTGTAAATGGCATTCGTAATAGAGAGCGGCCTATGAGGAGAAATTATTTTGAGAACCTATCAGATTTTCTACGGAGGCATACACTGCCAAAAATAATTGCTCTGAAGGTTACTGAGGAAGTACAAGAGAGGTTAGAACATGCATCGTATAGGAATATGACGACCTTGCCTTTGCTTCAAGTATTGCTAACTTTGCGAATTTTATAATTCACTGAATTCTGTGGATCATACACTTTCCATCTCCCATCTTGAAACGCTCAAGTCACTTGTTACTTCAGTCCTTCGTACCTCGTTTTAAATTTACTTAATATTTGCGAACATAATATTTAATCATAAGGGGTGAAAGTAGGTATAAAGCTTTCAGAAAATATTTCCCAGCAGGCATACGTACATCTTAAACTCTTTTTTCTTATGCACTGCAAAGGTAATTTCGAAACTCATAAAAGATTAATCGTTTACAGACATTAAACAGACGATAATAGGCAAAATTATCTTTCAATTTACAACTCTAATACCATGATATGAATTTGTATTTAATTTTATTTGAATTTAATGATACTTTTAGTAATAAAGTATTGACATTTTGACTAAACAGGTCTCTATTAATAATCAATACTTTGAGGTGTTCGTTGTAAGCAAAATTATAATTTTCGTAAAACTGTCTACTTGTTAGTGTGTGAACGTGTGTTTCCTTTTAATCAAGAATGGCTTAACTAATGTTCTGCAACTTGCTAAGTAAAACACCTTAGGCTCCACTTAGAATATGGGTTATGTGGGATATTACTTGGCCCAAATCAAGGTTTAGTGAGCGAAGAATATAAAAAATCAGGTTGTTTCTCATTTTAAAGTATTGTCTTGGAAACGTTTACAAGCTTTGTGAGGTTATAGGGCTCTGCGGGAGTATTTAAGGTTTGAATTACTGGGCTTAAAAAACTCAGAAGATGACATTCCTAAAATTAATTTTGATAATAACTTACTGTTTTTATTTAGAGGCGTTCAACTAGAACTATTTAACTAAAACTGTAACGTTAGGAGATAACACAATAAACATATAGATTTAAGTGCTAATGACATAGAGCACGACTTGACTTGTCCTTTATAATAATTGAAGTCAACCAGTGTGTTTCCGATAAGCTTTGTTATTTTAAAAAAATACATTGGCAAGAAGAATATTTAAGAAGTCAAGCTTTCTTTAGTTTTATTATTACTGGACATCAACCGGTTTTAATAAACAGCAGAGCAGATTCGCTTGCTTTGGGCCCCTAAGGAAGATGCAGGGTTTAGGTACTGTGAAATAGTTCTATCGCACTATGGGAGGGGTGCAAATTCCACAGGTGGACAGCTGCAAATACTTGGGAGTGTACCTGGCAAGTAATGCTGGATGGGACGAACAAGTAAATTCCACATCTAGGAATGCGTGGAAGGCATTACATTTCGTAATGAGAATATTGAAAAAGGGGAGCGCTAGGTCCAGGGAAATTGCCTACAAGGCCTTTGTGCGGCCGATTATGGAATATGGAGTAGCATGCTGGGACCCGTATAGAGCTAACCAAATCGATCCATTAGAAAAAATACAGAAGAGGGCAATAAAATTCATAGAAAGAGGCAAGTATTTTGGGCCTATAAAAGGAGATGAGACTAAATGGGAGGAATTAAGAATTAGGCGTAATAAACATAGGTTGGTAGCATTATTCAAAGCTAATGCTGGTGTAAAGGCATGGGTGGACGTTAGTGTAAGGTTAGATAATCCGGATTATTATGGACGAAACGATCATAGGTATAAAATTAAGGGTAGAAGATACAGAACCGACGTAGGAAAATTTTCTTTTGTTAATAGAACCATTGAAGAATGGAATGAATTGCCTGTAGCAGTCTTTCAGGGCTGTCCCCTGTCGCTGAAGAAATTTAGAAAAAATCTAGATGGTTTATAGTTTAACTTTTAAATTATAATGGCATATAATATGTAAATAGAGAAGTAATTAGATATGTTTTAAGTGACTAAAGTTAAAATATGTTTGTATTGTTTATTGTGTTATTGTTGTAAATCTAGTATTTGTAATTTGATCTGTATTCTTAACTCTGCCACCGGGTAGTAGCCAATTGCACTGAATAAATACATACATACAAACCAACCATAGAAACACTTTTCCCAGCAGGATTTATAATATGTACATATGTTATACACAGAGCAAAGGGAGGATAAAAGGATATGAAAACCAAGAGAGAAGGAGATAAAGGAAGTAATATAGAAAGGAAAGAGACCGAGGGAAAGGACGATTTTATTTTTGAAGAGGCGGGAGAAGGAGGCGGATATAACACAAAGATAAAAAAAATTCTTCGTGGTACAAGGGTCGAGTGGAGTGGTGGTGCGGAAATGCCAAGATGGATGATGTCTTGTGCTCTCAACCAATTAACCCAAACCCTGGTTACAATCGTACAAAAATGTGCTGTAGAATTACCTTTCATTATTTACATTTATGTACGAAGGGAATTCCAGGCATTTCAATCTCCTTTCCTTACTAATCTTAAGAACTTATGTGGTGTAATTACTTTGTCACTTTCATATAGTAATATTTCAAAACTATTTTAAAAATAAGTAGTTTTAACAAAGCGTTAGAATTTGAAACCGTATGATCACTTTTACCCACCAAACGTATGGACCATAATTCCACTTGGTTACCTTGGTTGATTTGTGATAGAAAGGCACTTCACCTGAAACGTTTCCTTGTCTTTTAATGTATACTTTATTACATGGGTCCACCTCTGTGGCGTAGGTGGCGGTGCCTCACGTTCAAGAGGTCCCGAGTTTGAATTTCGGTTAGGATGAGTTATCTGGATAAGGATTTTTCCGGGATTTTTCCTTATCATAAAGATGAATGTCAGGAAGCTCTAAATTCAATGACCACTGGGTACATTTGAATATAATTTTCCTCATTTATCATCCAATATGACCAATCGATTAAAAGAACGTTAAGTTAAAGTAGTAGTGTAGGTGGTAGCTTGTCTGCCTCGTGTTCAACAGATCCATTGCAATTGCTGATGTATGCGATGGTGCGTTATCCTGGTGAAAGAGCAGCTGTTTATGTCTCAATCTCGGTCTGTTTTCAGCCAACTCATGTTGCAAACGGTGCAACAGTGAAGCATAATAGGCTCCAGCTATTGGTCTGCCTTCTTCCATGTAGTCTATGAGGTTTATACCTTCAGGATCCCCAAAAAACAGTGGCCTTCACTTTACCAGCTGACAAATGGTCCTTGCCTTCTTTGGTGCACTTTCATCAGACTTTGTCCATTGTTTTGTCTGCTATGCTGACTGGTGTATAATGATGCATCCAAGTTTCATCCACTGTCGCAAATCTGCGCAAAAATTCTTGCGGTTTGCGATTAAACATCGCCAGACACTCGGTAGAAGTGTTCTTCCAGATGCGCTTTTGGTCGACTGTGAGCAATCGTGGCGCCCATTGTGCACACAGCTTTTTGATTGTCAACTTTTCATGCAGGATATTATGCACTCGCTCAGTTGGGATACCTACAGCCTCAGAAATCTCACAAATTTTTATTTAGTGGTCTTGCATAACCAGATCATGGAGTTTTTCAATGGTGTTCTGTATGATGACTTCAATTGGGCGACCAGAGCACGATTCATCTCCGGGCTTCTCCGACCACGTTTAAATTCATTGATCAAAAAGTAAATGGTCTTCAATGTTGGTGCAGTATCCGCGTGAACCTCATCCAATTCAATTTTCACTTGTGCAATAGTTCAGCCCTTCAAATGAAAATTTTTAGTAGCAGCACGAAACTCGCTTCAATCGCAGCTATCAAATGACCAGTTCATTTGGCTGTCAACAATGAACTGTATATCGTAGCACATTAAAATTTTCTGTACAATCTTTGGAATAACCTGGCTTACTACCCATAAAGTTGCAACAAAACTTTTCCATCCCTTCATAGAAATTTCCAGAGTTATCGAACGACCTTCGTAATGGACTGTTCACCAAATAATGACCTGGGTCAACTACCGGTGAGCACTTCAATAATGCAATATCTTAACGCCTAATAAATTCATCCATTCAAATAATAAATACCACAAACTATTATTTTAAAGAAATTGCGCGTTTAAAAACAGATGCACGTTATCTGCGTAGTAACCATTTGTCCATCTCTAACGATTTAC
Source organism: Mantis religiosa (assembly GCA_030765055.1). Taxonomy (NCBI): domain Eukaryota; kingdom Metazoa; phylum Arthropoda; class Insecta; order Mantodea; family Mantidae; genus Mantis; species Mantis religiosa. The sequence continues at coordinate 45,585,313 of CM060957.1, forward strand.
GGTTTGTATATGCACTCTGATTAACTTGAGGTGGCATCAGAGTAAAGATGCACACTAAGTGGAATTAGTCATTAGAAATCCTGAGACGAGACTGATTTGTACATGTGGAGCCATTGATGGTGCATGAATAACTACTGTACGTGTACAAATCATCCTCAGTCTCCTTTTAGGTTTAGTAACAGACTCATTCCATTTAGTGTGCATATTTATTCAGCTGCCATCTCAAGTTAATTGAACTGTACTCGTAGCTACACAGAGATCTTTCAGAATGCAGCAAGCTTCATTATCTTAAGAGACTTAAGATAAGTTATTTCTATGAAAAATTTTGAAACTTGCGTTATTTTAATGATAGTCCTTATAACCATTATTGTAAAATTATACTGAAAGGATTAGGACAGTTAGGGGTAGGAGACATTTTTAAAATACTGGAGTCTCATATTTGGAAGATACTGAGCTTAAACAGCAGATTTGGTGTTTGCTCAACATTTATATTTTAAGTTACTTATGTGTTATCACACATACCGCATTAATTATAGTAATTTTTTATGATTTAGCGCACCTCAAAACATGTATATCTGAGGATATCCAAGGATCAAATTTTTGGATGGAATACAAATACTTCCCCTATCTGTTGTTAGGTTGTTAAAGTAAAAAGGTCAAATAGGATTTATTTCATATTATGTAATAAAAAAATAAACTGTAATAAAGGAATGACATATTTTATTGGAGTTTGTATCCGCCTAGAAATTGTTCATCTATTTTTTTATGAACGAAAGAACACTATACGAATGATCTGAAAAGAAAATGCATGAATAGGTGACAATCTGAACAGTCTTTTCCTTTGTTTTAATAAACATTATTATACAGTATATGATCAAAGATAATTATTAAAACACGTAATTTGTAATATGAGGACTTTATTAGGAAATCAAACATACAACAGAGTTATCACTGATAGTCATCTTTCATATGAACAGAAGGTAAACGCAAATATTGAAAGCTGGACAAACGTTGGCAGATGTTTCAAAATCCTTCACCCACAGCTGTTACTATAATTTCTCGTATCTGTAAGAAATATAAATTCTTATTTCAAAATGCTATTCAGCAAACAATTAAATCATGAAAAATGTCTTTTAATATAAACAAGGATAGCACTAGCACTGTTGACTTAAGGGAGAATAGAGGCCAGAGATCAATATATCAATATTTTGTCAGATATCAATAAAACTACACATAGAATTTTACAGTGCTTTTTCACTCTGAGTTGTTAGTTCATTTTAGGTACTTTATTTCATTACATATAATTTTTTCAAAATGTTACTAATTATTTAATGTTGCTAATTTTATGCCAGTCTTTAATCTTACTAATAGATATTATATTACTAGAATTTATAGCAACACATGTAAAAGAATTCTCAAAGCTTCATGTTTCTATGTTAACTGGAACCTGAGTACATGTTAAATTAGAAAGAAAAAGGTAAATTTATTGGACTTCAAAGTTCTGCATTAATTCATCTCTACCAAATAGCAGAGAAGTACAAAACACATACCAGTATTTTATGTAAAATTAAACACAATGAACTTACAATTGTAACTTACAACTTCAATTTATAAGTGGTACTTCTTTCAAAAAGATGACTTCAGAGTATTAGACAAAATGCTTTATAAATGTATTTATCAGCGCATAGCCTATTCATATACCCTTAATCAATAAGATAAATAAATTTTATATGGTGAATAAATACATCCACTTTACATAAAAATGAACTCGAATTTAATAGTCCCAAAATCATTTCTACAAATTCCTAGGTATAATTAAATGTATATCATTCATTAATAATTGACTCTTTTGTCCATCTTATACATTATTCATGATGCATCTTGTACTTTGAATTAATCCGTAAGAAAATAGTTAACTCTTGACCTTACATCTAGAAAATACTATAATACTCTAAACTAAACATTTCGCAGGCGCCTAAAAATAAATAATAAATTAAAAAAATAAGCCCCACGTCAGTAGATTTACCGTCGGGTAAAACAAAACGTCTGCGGGACGAAATTCCGGTACACCAGCGATACTGATTTAATTCTGGTAAGCTACAGCGTTGTTAAGAACAAACTACCGTATCTCTATGGGTTTCTTGTTTTATAATTCAGAATGAAGAAAATGTTATACTTTAATGACAGAAAACTAAAGTTTACTACTCTTGCAACTACGGAATTTTAAAGGCGTTAGAGGCAGTTTCAGAAAATGATAACAGCCAAACATTTTCATGTAAAAGATGCTTAAATGGTCTAATAAAAATATGAAATATTTTATTTCCCTGTTATTATATTGCACCTCATCAAATCATGCTTTTTAGTTTTTAGTGTCCCTCAAAATATACATATTTCTGATGGATTCAGGCATACATTTGTTGTAATGAAATACCGTACTTTTTCTACTCTAAGATGTAAACAATACATAGGTCATTTGACAAGTATGCTAAAACTGTAACGGTTGTTTCATATTTTTTCTTATATTTGGGGATTTGTTCTGAATTGTTCTAGAAAATGTGATTTGTATAAAATAGAATGTAAAACTGGGTACGCCACAGAATGGCACAACTTACGTAGTAGTATTCCTATTGATTATTATAAAAAATGTGATCACGTAATGTTGTGACATGGATCAATAGGATAAAAGTAATTAGATTTTCTAGAAACCTCGTGCGCAGAGATTCGAGGATATGTAGATAATTTGGTGTCATTCTGCACAAGTTCATCGTCGTGGAGAGGCGTGTTTTCTGTGGTGTCGATCTGCAATTCTGCGGAAACTTGAAGTGCAATGATGCAGTATTAGTACTTTTATGAAAGGACATAATCTGCAAAATATAAAATTGTAATAGAATATATTAATGGTTTTTCTGAATAAAATCCAAGATACCTAAGGAGAAGAATTGTTATTTTTAAACATAACAGCATAAAATAATTTTTACTCCCACACTACGGCCAGAGATAAGACTCATAAGAGAATTCTTCAAGAACGACGCAAAAGGTGAGAGTAATCAAGTATCCTATCATCTCAAATCTTGCACAATATTTTACTGTTGTAAAACCAAGAATATTTTTTGTGAACATCTCATCTTATCCCTCGACATAGTCTACATTGATTGCTATACATTTGGTCCAGCGATATTCCAGATTCTTCATCCCCTCTGAAAATTGGGTTTAGTCAAGGTCTGCAAAACACTTGTTGGCGGTGACTATCACTTCTTCAGTTGATGAAAATTTCTTGCTATCAAGCCAAATTTTCAAGTTTGGGATCAAGAAGAAGTCACTTGGGGCTAAGTCTGCTAATAAGGTGGATGAGGAACCAATTCAAATCTCAACACATGCACTTTCGCCATTGCGACTTAATGCATGCGATGGTGCATTATCCTGGTGAAGGCGCATCTTTTTGTGTTTCAATCTAGGTCTCTTTTCATCAACTCATTTTGCAAGCGAACCAACAATGAAGCATAATAGGCTCCAGTAATGGTCCTACATTTCCCCAAGTGGCCTATGAGGATTACTCCTTGAGAATCCTAAAAACCAGTTGACAAAAAGGTCCTTGCCTCTTTGGTGCATTTTCACCAGCCCTTGTCCATTGTTTTAACTTTGGTGTGTAATGATGGATCCAAGTTTTATCCACTGCCGCAAATCGGGGCAAAAGGTCTTGCGGATTGCGATTAAACATCGCCAGACACTCGGTGGAAGTGTTCTTCCTGATGCGTTTTGGTCGAATGTGAGCAATCGTGGCAACCATCTTGCACAACGATACTTCATGGCCAATTTTTCATCCAGAATATTGTGCACTCACTCAGTTTAGATGTCTACAGCCTCAGAAATCTCACGAATTTTGATTCGGTGGCCTTACATAACTAAATGGTGGATTTTTTCCAATGGTGTCCTGTGTGGTGACTTCCATTGGGCGACCACAGTGCATTCATCTTCGCTGCTTCTACGTCCACGTTTAAATTCATTTATCCAAAAGTAAATAGTCTTCAGTGTTGTTACAGAGTCTGCGTGAACTCGAATTCAGTTTTGACTTTTGCGGCAGTCCAGCCTTCAAATGAAAATGTTTAGTAACAACACAAAACTCTGTTTTTTCTATTTTTAATCGCAGCTATTACACTGACCAGTTTTAATGGCTGTCAACAATGAACTGTATATTGCAGCCCATTCAAATTTTCTGAACAATCTTTTGAATAATCAAGTTTAAGACCCACAAAGTTGCAACAAAAGTTTCCATCCCTTCTTGGAAATTTACCAGACTTATCAAGAGACCCTCGTATATTATTACTATCATTTTCATTATTTAATCATTGAAAGTGATATAAATATGTTTCTTGACATATTAAATTACAAGGAATTACGATTCTAAGAAATGAGCTATGTAAATACGTACCTGTACATTTGGTGGCACACTCAGAGCATAAATAATGGCATCTGCAACATCCTTTGCTTCCAGATAGGGAGCAATTTGAAAATACTTTTCTGGAGGCATTTCCGTTTTCACTAAACCTGGACTAACATTCTGTAGAAAGAAATGTATGTTAAACGTTTGTGTCACAGCAACAAATTAACAACAGAAGAGAAGTGCTAACAATTTCATTAAAGTTAAAAAATCTATTTCTTTTTATGCTAGAGGTAAGTAAATGAAAACAGGAACTTCATCAATTTATAACAATATAATAATAATGAATATATGAACTTTGAAATTTGGTAGCCCGCCTCGGTAGCGTGGTGGTAGCATGTTTGACACGCGTTCAAGAGGTCCCGGGTTCGAATCTCGGTCAGGGTGAGTTATCTGGATAAGGTTTTTTCTGGGGGTTTCCCTCATCCTTTAAAGACGAATGTTGGGTAACTCTACGCTCCATGGACCCCGGACTCATTTGAGCATCATTTCACCCATTCCATTCATCGTCCGATATGACTTAACGTTGGAGGACGTAAATTACAAAAAAAAAAAAAAAAAAAAAAAAAAGGTAATTTCTTAAAGATATAGCAGTCAAATTAAAGAAGTTTAAGATTCCATTTTTATTCTTAAAAGTATTATTTTGCGTTTTGGAAACTTTTAAACACGTCATATGATTATTTAAATGCTTATTTCACATAATTTAATGCGCTTTAATTCTCTGAAACATCATTTTCTCAATCTAACTTTTTTCTTACAATTCTGAATACGAAAAAATGTTCTAAAAGATGCAGTTTTAACTAATTGTGCTTATATTTTAAGTGGGCATACATAAGAGTGAATAAAAAGAACATACATTGATACTAAGATGTTTAACTACCAAATTCTGGCTAAGAAAAGATGAAAAAAATTTGAATTTTTTTCTGAAGCAGCGAAAAAGTAACAAATGTTACACCGCAGTTGTTTTTTTAACATTAATATAGTATATTGACAATTTTTCGTTTTAAAAATTAGGATTTTATTATTGTTTGCAGCGTTTCAATTATAAAGGTAATTAAATTGTACTTTCCCAGAAAAAAGTTTAGAACCTGCAAGGTTCAGAATTTTCACCTGGAGTAACGTCTGACTATCGCTGAACCCCTTTGTTGTTGGACATGCAACGTTAAGGGGTGTTATGCCGAAATGCCTAATACAACACTTAAATGCATTTATTAAACCGTTATTGAAAATGCTCGTCGTATTTTTCATCGGTGATACAGAACTTTGATATTAACTTTTACATAAAGAAATGCTAAAAATATTGGATCAATAGGTGAGATAAAAAACTCAAATCAGTTTGGGAGTTAGGCGAATGACAACAAATATTATTAGTTATTTTTAGTTTATATTTAATTTTCAGTTATCAATTTTCAATCATTATGTTAATTCATCGTGTAATAGGTATGTAATCTATTGAAAAATGAAATAAATATTTTTATAATATTAATAAGCACATATTTTCTACGATTGAAAGCTACAAGTCGGTTTAACAAACAAAATAATCACATTATCCAACTAATTTTCTCTGAAATAAAGTTAATGTTTAGATGTGATAAATGTAGTCACTATATGTATAATTATATATTTTAGTGTTCACGATGACAAGTTTTGATTTAGGCAGAAATAGTAGCACTATTAGCATAACCTGATCAGCACAAAACTTACCGTAAGGCGTATTTTAGATTTGCTCAGGGAAAGTTCACGGCGAAGGCCCTGTGTCAGAACGTTGGCAGCATGCTTTGATGCCGTATACATGTAATAGCCTGGGCCTTCAGGGATATTGTGACCCACAACGCTGAAACATTGTAACAAACAAATATACAGGTTAATAAGAGATATTTTATGTCTTAATGATACTATCTATGTATTAAAGAAATTAAAACCACAGGAAAATTTCTTCTTATTAATTTTTCATTAATCTCGCCGTTGTAACGTAATTATGATTTGTTTATATTTTTAAATTAATAATATAACACAATCCAAATTAGAAATAGGCTAAACGTTCCACTGGTCTACTAGTTCAATCAATGGAGCACCTGACTAGTGTGCCAGCGTTCCCAGCTTCAGTTGCCTTCAATTTTTTTTTAACTAGAATTTTAAGGTGAGATTATAACAAACTCACCAATGTTAAATTTACTCTTGTACTTCAAGATGCATTATCTCTAAAATTATTTAAACTGTCAGATGCAAATTTTACAACAATAATGTTCCTTACAGTACACACACGTGGCTTTTACCGTCATTGTTACACTAAAGAAGTTGGGACTTTTTAAAATTACATGCTCTTTTATACAAAGAGTAAGCAGTTACCCAGAGAAGTGGTACATTTAATTACGCGTGTAGAAGGTCGTAGGTTCAATCTCCTCGGGCGAACTTCCTCATCCACGGTCTTCGTTAAGGTTTTCCCCTTCGTTAGTCAAATGCAGGAAATGTTTCTTTCATCCCCCGAATTTCCTATCTGTGCACTTTACTCTATCTTTAATCTGCTTCGCTGTTTCAGGGTTGCAAATGTTGGCGGGATTTTCAGCGTTTCATATGAGGAAAAAGGCATATTCTCAGTAATTCTCGTAGGGAACGGGGAGGCAGCTTACATTTCTGGGCCCTACTAGTATAAGCCAGCCTATAAGGAGCAGCATCTGTGTTTTGGCCCCCCAGTGTACGTGCAACGCTGTGGGGGAAGGGAGCCATCATTGAGTGTTTAAATTTCGAACTATAAAGATCCTAACCTCTGTTCTGTCGTATCTCCTCGGTCAGCTATCCCTCTCTCCAAATGTGTAAGCTGTCAATTGCACAAGCACAAACGATCTCCTATAGGATCACTTAATCAGACAATTTCATTCAAAGAAGAATGAACTTCTAAGGAGACAGTGTACTCTGAGCAAGAAAAGTTTTACATCATTTGACAGAATGTATAATATGCAAAAGACAGTTCAAGGGAAAGGAATAAAATTTTTATTATATAATTGCTATAAAAAGAGAAATATTTTGGTTTATGTTTCAAATATCTGTCTGTTAAAATAGATTTAAAAAATTGAGATATATAAAAGTAAATTAAGAACATATTTTCCAAAAGCATACAAAACTTATGTACCTTTTTGTTGGGAGCCATATGCAACTCAGAACAGAACAAATGCAGGCATATTTTGAAAAGCAGAATTCTTAAATATAATCAATTGGTGAATTCTACAAAACTAATTAGTAAATTGGAAAATATGTGTACATTTTTAAGCAATTTTACAGCAGGTTTTCAGTTTGCACATAAGCTTAATAAGCACTGAGGTTTACAGCTCCAAATTTAAAAACTGCATATATATGTGTGTGACAAAGAATGTAGAAAATTTCAGGTCTCTATGATGAGAAGTTCCTGAGAAAAAGGAATCCATGCACTAAAATTTTAATTATTGAGATAAAGTACGAGGGCTGTTCAATAAGGAAAGATCATAATTTTTTACGGTCATAATTTTTTGCACTAAAATTGAATCTTATTATATTCTGTTAGCTTAATGTGAAACAAACACGCCGTAGTAGTTTCATTGTTTGTACTCCTGGTTTCCACCTGTGAGGACCCGGCAAGTTCAGACATGTTCAGTATCACCTACCGCTGCAATGGAGGTAACATGCAGTTAAAGTTGATATTAGAGGAAGATACGGAGTTTCTTTCAAACGTAATCACTGCTGATGAAACTTGGCTACATAATTTTGATCCTGAGAGCAAACAGCAAAGCTCAGTGTGGAAATCTCCTTCATCACCAAACCCCCAAAAACGCGAAAGTGGTTGCTTCTGCTGGGAAAGTTATGGTCATCTCATTCTTTGATATTCATGGAATGGTTTATCAGCATAGTGTATCTGCACACACATCAGTAACTGGACAATACTACAGAGATATCCTGAAAACATTGCAAGTCCATATTAGGGCAAAATACCACATTACCGTGAAGCAGGCTGGATGTTGCACCACGATAATGCGCGGCTACATATTGCCAATGTTGTTGCTGAATATGTTGCAAAAATCAACGTGAAGTTCATCCCTCACCCTCCCTATAGTGCGGATTTAGCCCCATGTGACTTTTATCTGTTCCCTAACTTGAAGAAACACCTTCATGGGAGACATTATCTATCATCAGAAGCAGTGGTGAAGGCTGCGGAGGCGATTTTGAAGTATCTCTCAAAAATGGTTTCCAGCATGTCTTTGAAGACTGGCAGAAACGTTGGTACTAGTGCATCACATTCAGGAGAGACTATTTTGAGAAGGACCATCAAATTTATGAGGATGAGTAAAGGTACTTTGTCAAAAAAAATCATTCTTTATTGAACAGCCCTCGTAGTTTGAAGTTTTGTGGTGTTCTGCAAGCAGACCTTAATACATTCCAGGATAATAGTCATCATCATCCTCATATAGGTGCTTCAGCTGCTTTTCTACTTGCCTCCTTTTTATTCTAGCCTCTTTTGTTAAGGCTTGTGCTACTCTTTGGGTATGGTAGAGGTGCTGCTGGTCGATACGCTGAAGAGCTTTTTCTGTGTTGATTCCTGTTTTCAGTCCCATTTCACTTAAACCATACAAAAATCTTACATTTACATCATAGAACCTGTATCTTGTAGTATCAGATGTTCTGGTGGAATTGCTTCTTTCACAGTTTGTAGATGAGAGTTATTTGTGAGCACAAACCTAACCTATTATTTACATTTTCTTCTATGTACAAGGAGCCCACACCCTTACAATGTTTACATTGTTGTTTTTGCTTATAAAGGAAGACAATAACTGTACTCTAATAATAATATTACAATTATTTACAGATGTGTTTACACCAAGGACACTTTCTGGACATCCATTGTTTGTACTAGAAAGCTTCGTTGTTGAGAAACTTACGACTTCAGACACAACTTCACTGTTCCCACTAGTAGCACATGGTTTTTGTGAAACTTGAACGTTATGGCTATTAGTTTTCTCAGTAAATATGTACTGGTTTCCAAAAAAACTTGCGTGTTTTGTACACTCTTTTAGTCTTAGGCATGTTTCTGTAATTAAATACCTAACAGAAGTAATCACATATGTAAAAAAGTACACATACTAGTTTTGTTTACTTTGCACAACAAATAGAGACACTAGGAAACATAAGAGCAGGCTGCAGGGCAGCCACAACATCTCAGGATGGAAAACAAAATTCACCACAGACAATTCTTGCACCAAAGACAGGAGATACAGAATTTGGATGAAAGCAACCTTTTAGGGAGGCGTGGCAAAATGGTATGTCTGAATTTAAAGAGCGGCATGCTCTCTTTAAACCCTTATAAAACTGTTAATGGTTGTACAAAGAACATAAATGATATGCCATTTTGTTCAGAAAAATTCAGAGATTTTTTAAGCGAAAGAACAAAAAAAGTGATTTTTTATCATTTCAGAGTACACTGTCCCTTCAAACGTTGAAGCAGAGAAAATTAGGTATATACATATTTCAAAGAATCAGTAACAAGGACTGGAAATATGGACACTGCCATAATTGGACTAATTTATAGAATAAAGCATCTTATAAAAGAGGAGCTAAGATGTACCTTTCTATACCAAAGAATACAGGAGTTACTGTTTTATTTTTTGTGAAGTGCAGGGTAAATAAATAAATAATTTACAGAATGAAGATGACTACATCTCTATTCCCAGAAATTAAAGACACAGATTGTATTTCTCATAAAATATTTTATACACTTGCTAATCAAAATCTTTAGAGGCTTTTTTGAGACAGTCGTCACTTCATTCCTTCGTCCTGGGATGGTAATCCCAATACATCTTTGTAACGAGCATGTGTAGCCTATAGCGTATAAATTCAATGTTGCCTATATACTGCCTACACATTATTGAAAAGCCATACCTGTTAATATTCACAATGTGTCCATCATCCACACCGCGTTCCTTCATGGATTGAATGCATTCTCGTGCGCAATAGCTTGTAGCCAGTACATTCAGATCCATGATGTTCTTCCAGGAGTCATCAGGACCATCTGACCAGAAAAAAAATACGCAACAAGATTAAGTAAAGTTCACCCATGCCCTTAAAATATTTTCTGAGTCATATTAATAATTTTATGATTTTCTAACATAATTTATTTGTTATTATTAAAGGCCGGAAATATGTAAGCTCGCATGTGATACAAGTTAGCTAGACATAGAGTATGAATGACGTCAGCTGTACAGCAAGGCCATCAAATGTGCATACTTCGAAAACAACGTTACGTAGTACTCTGCGAACTAGTGAAGCATTGCCTTGCAAGTGTATGGAGACGCAAAGTCAAGATTAACAACTAGATTAACAACTTAATATACAGTCTATAGTCAGCCATCACAATACGTTAGTTCCTGTAAAAAATAGTACTGCCGCATAAACAGTGCTCAAGTTATATTTGTCCTGAGTAATACTTCCTTTTTAAAAGGATGACATTTATGTTTGTAATAGTTCTTAGAGACAAATAAGCATTATGTTGTGCTTACTGGGGAGCACTCTGATGTCCATTCATCGGTAGTATATGCTTGCCATCGGTTTTAAATTACAGTAACCCCATATTTTAAAAAAAATCATATATTTTAATATATTTTTAATCTTCTTTAATTATATTAATATATGCACCATTGGCATACATATGATTAGAATTTTATCTAAACTGCATATACCTCACCTGAAAGTAAACTTTCAACTGCAATCGCAGCATTGTTGATAAGTATATCAGCACCACCAAGGTTGGCCTTGACCCACTCGAAGGAAAATTTGATATCTTCTTTTTTAGTTAAATCTGCTTTTACTGCATACAACTTCCCTTTAGCTGATTTCAAAGTTTTTGATAGTTCCTGGAATAAAATCAAGATCACTGAAATTAAATTATGTTCAATTGTCCAGCGCAACAAGAAGATTATAGGTCTAACTAGGTTCATAGGGAGATACAATTCAACAACAACAACAACAACTGAAAGGCGTTTCTGAAAGCAGGCCTTAATAAAGTGTCAGCTTTGCTGTTTAGCTTTGTATTATATCAAAAACTACCCTGCCCACCTCGGTAGCGTAGATGGTAGCATGTCTGCCTCAAGTTTAAGTTCGAATTTCGTTCAGGGTGACTTATCTGGATAAGGTCTTTTTCTTTGGCTTCTCCCTTATCCTAAAAGATGAATGTCTGGTAACGCTAAGTTCTATGGGCCCTGGGCTCATTTAAGCATCATTTTACCCATTAAATTCATCGTGCGATATGACTGAATGTTGGAGGAAGGACGTATTTTTTCTTTAAAAAAGAAAGAAAGAAGAATACTGCTCACCTGAAGTGAACAAAAGCATATATTGGCAACCACTGTGGTGCTAATTGACAAGGTTAATCCTGCTAATGAACCCATTTTCTGAAAAATACCTAAACAACAAGAGACACTGTCTTTCAAGAATAATGCTTCAGTAATACTATACTTAGCCTTATCCTAAAGAATCAAGAACCAGGTAGGACATTTATGAAACTGCTATTCCCTTCTGCATCAGACGAGAGAAAAACGGCGTTGTTGAAGATTTGATGGTGGATAAACCAATAAATGTACAACTAAGGTGACCTGTTTGTGTCATAGGCTTACATATATTGCGCCACACCTTTTTCATTTGGTTTGATTTTTATGGGTTTGGCATAGTATTATGACGCTTTTGGTGCTTAGTCTTGGAGGTCCTAGGCTAGTTTCGAGGAATGTCAGAAGTAAGCAGAGCCTGCGGTTGTGGAGGAGATCTGGCTGGCGTATTAGTGTGCAATTCTGGGTAAGTTTCCATTGATATAAATTGCAATGAATGGGAGACGATTTGATTTAAATTGGCCTTTGGGTGATATTTGAACTAGATTTAAGGTGATGACGTGGTGATTTCCGTTGAGAAAATATTTAAAGAAGGTAGATGTTCAAGAGAGCTGGTGTTTTACCCGATAAAATTGCGTTCTTTCCAGCATATTACAGGATAAACAGCCGTGATTGGTTGAGAACCGAGGCTTATATTGCGCCGATTCTCGTCGGAGGGAAAGGTGCAAGATTTTAAACATATTAAATTGGAAGACAGGAAGACCAAGAGGAACCAATGGAGTAAAAGTATGATGGTTTACGGCAATAATTAACACGAGGTGAAAGCGTGCTCCTTTCTGAAATGCCTATCCAAAATTATTGGCGGAACTGTTTCAAATATTATTTATTTTACACCGTAATTATATAAGGACTAATTAATATATACACCCTTTTATTCCTTCCTCAACATGGAGTTTAGTACCTCAGATATCAAATTACCAACAGTTCACATCTTACGAGCACAGGAACCCAGGCCAGAAACTAAAAGCACGTTTTACGAGATGGCAGATGTCCGCCACTCACAACTTACCGAACCGGTGGCCCACTTACGTCAACTGACTTCAGTGTAAAACCTACTTCTGAGCAAAAGCTCTGTTCCTTATATATAATATGTGTGTATAACAGCAACACGAGGCAAAACCACCTGCCGGTAATGCGGTGAACGGTTGACTCATTATTAAATAATAGTCTGACGCGACAGCCCTAGAGGGCCAAGGCCTACCAAGCCAACTGCCGGCCTCATGTCCACTTACGCACGGCAGAGGTGGGGAGGATATGTGGTCAGCATCTCGGCATCCCCCATCCGGAATGTTGCCTTCCGTGACCAGGGCCGCTTACCTAGCCTAAGCTCCTCACTTTCCTCACAATGCTGAGTGTGCACCGGTCCTATACCCGGGAATTAAAATCCGCACCCCATCGGTGGGATTGAACCCGGGTCGCTTTCTGTGGCCAGGAACCAAGGCGTGTTGCCTTAGCCCGCTACGCCACGGCACAGGTCGAGTCTTATTATTATCCATCTTAAATATACAACGTATGAATGTAATAGTCTATAAAATCAAGTCTGCCTCTCCATTCTCATTAAGAACACACACGTTTAACTAATACAGCAGCCAGTAATGCAGAACAACTCTACTTACCTCAATTCTCTCCACACGTCGAGCTAATCCCACAACCTTAAGTCCCTTCTTCGTGAGTTCCTCGGCAATAGCAGCCCCAATACCACTACTGGCCCCTGTAACAACTGCAACACGTCCTTCCCAACGTTCCATGGTCCTGCTGAAAAACATACTGTTTTACATACTGTTGCATCAAAGTGATCTATAAGACAAACTGGACTTCCAAGTTCCGGAAGTGTACCGCATTCCGTACATAGGAAAGAGCATCGCTACCAGAATAATCGAACATGAACGGAGCATTCGTTTAATGCAACCTGAGAAGTCTGGACTGGCAGAGCATTGTTTTGATAACTACCATACAGTCAACTTTCGGGAGACGATCATCTAGGTAAAATTGGGAGCGGAGTGTTAAGGAGTCTTTGGCCATTTCCTTCGAGAGGAGCACGATTAATCGTGATGCTGGATTTCAGTTCAGCCCCTCTTCAAAACTGGTCTTAAAATGGAAATCCGTCGACTTAAGAAGCACATATCTATAGAGATTGATCAAGTTAAATAGTTACGCTTCTTTGAGGCAAGTAATTTTCTATACTCACGCCATCTCCTGCCCTAGCATTTAATTTACTAACAACAGTCTTTTGTTCAGCGATGCGAGTGTTGGTAGTGTTTGTCTCTATTGATATTTGCGTTATATCCAGTGATACATTTTGTGGTTATAACATTTATTAAAATATCCTGATGATGGGAGAGATGTGCGCTCCCGAAACATCGATTTCTAATCGTCTTTTCACCTGGCTTGTTTCCCGAGAATATCTAGAACGTTTTTTTTATGGGAGATATTTCTGGACACCAAAATGTGTAGCTATGCTGAAATCCGGTTCTTCAAATTTTCATTGTAATATAGACAATACTTTTTACAGGTAGAAGGTATAGAGAGTAAAAAATAAATCTTTTTTTTTTCTTCCAATTAACCACTTAGAAGTGGTTAATTAAGGAAATGGTGAATGATTAAATGGATGTCCCCTCAAATTTCAAATATTCTTTTAATTTGAATACATTCTGTCGTTATTCTTTACAAATCTAACTTGAAATTTCAGACATTGTAATTTTAACAAATCATCATGGTAAACATATTTTACAAATGCTATATAAAGTGCATATCAAGTTTTCGTATTCTTTTGACAGTTTGTATATGAGATAGAAATTACTGCAAAATCAGTATATGGCGAAAAGTAGAATTTATACGTCTTTCCTATAATGATTTCAAATGTTTTATGACTTTCAAGGTTTTGGTCTAGAATAGTGGGTTTACTCGTGTAACCTTCTCTGCTCACACTTGTGCAAACTGTACTTACGGGCAGTTCTGTTCTGTCTACTTCATACTTATCTACACTCACGTTTGTAGAGATGGTTTTATTATACAGGGTGATCGATTTGTGATATCAGAAAAGTAAAACATTATATTTATGAAGTTAATGCACATATTTCTGAGCAACTTTTGGTAATGTGATCGGAAAGGTTGGGAATTAACAAATGAGTGATGTTTTCAGTGATAGGACAACGCTATCGTGTAAAGAAAATAAAAGAAAAGAAAACAAAATAGCTGTGCTCAGAGTGTCGTAGGTTTGCGAAATATCTTTAATGTAAAGGCAACCCAGCAAGCTTTCAGAAGTTAGTATGACTATCGGTATGACCCATCACATCGAGGCTTTGTTAAATGGTAGAGCATGTTCTTAGAAAATGGTCTGAAAATGCCATGAAACATTTGACCTTCCCTAACAGACTTAACGCCACCAGTGTGTGTGTGTGTGTGTGTGGGGGGGGGGGGGAGGCTATATGAAGACAACAAGAACATATCAATCCTTTAGTTTCTAATTATTTTATTATATTATGTATGTCCTGTTTTTCTTTATTTTTATCTTTTTCATCCAAAAATTAAAAATAATGAAGCAATTAATCTCCCTTCAAAAAAAAAAAAAAAAAAAAAAAAAAAAACCTATAAAAAGACCAAAGGCTCTAGCCGATCTGCGGAGGGAGATCACAGCGGCCCTTAAGCAAATCCTCCAGAAATGCTGCAAGTCACTTGGTGCAACGTGGGTGTGAAGTATGAACTGGGTCGCATTCATAATGGCGGTCATGTTGAGTGCAAATGTGCTGGACACAAAACTTCTGACTTTCCTACACAAATGCATACCATTAACAACCAGTAAAGATGAAAAATTATATAAGGTCTTACTTTTCTGACATCTCAAACGCATCACCATTTACATTTCTTTGTAGGTACAATGAGAATAAGGAAATATGGTAGGGCTAAGTGTTAGTGAAAAGAGGTTGCTATGTGAAGAGTTTAACATTTTTTCTCTTGCATGTCGAGGAGTTACAGTCCGAAATTCGAAACAATAATAAAAGCTGGATAATTAAATAAAAAAGAAGATGACAAGAAACATAAATTCTGTTTTAACGAGATATGTATTTTTGTTTAGTACGATTTTGTCTACCTCTTATGGTTTATCAGTTACCTATGTAATATTTTAATGAAAACCATTACTTGTTTCTGTAAATTTAAAATTTTTCGGTATATAATCCTGTCACATTCTTGCAGGATTCTGAAAAAGAAATCACAATCGAATTAAGAAGCGAAGATCAATACAGCTTGATAATCAAGTTAAGTAGTTACGTTTCTTTGACACAATTTTCTATACTCACGCCATCTCCTGACCTGGCATTTAATTTACTGAAAACAGTCTTTTTTACAGTAATAAATTTTGATATTTCATTTGTGGTATAACATTTTATAAATATCCTGATGATGGGAAAGATGCACACTCCCGAAACGTTGATATGTAATCATCTTTTCACCTGGCTGGCTGCCCGAGAAGAAAGTGAGCGTACCAACTTTTCGTTTTTCAGGCAGATCTTATTGTATTTTTTGTATTTATTTCATCCTTTGGAACATAATGCATATGTTATAGGACACGTCATTTCAAGATACAAAGATAAATATAAAAAGTTACATAAGACTAAAAACTGTAACAGATACAAGATCCAACAAAAGTCTAAAGTAGAAAAAGCAAATACATATTGTCAATAGATTGTTGGTTACAATTTCTGACATAGTCAATTTTTCATCATTAATACTTCTTGTACATAGTCAATTCTACAACATTAGAGTCAATTACAGCATCAGAAACTAATTCTACACATGATCCCTTAATCAGCTTAATGAATTTATCACTTTCAAGTATAATTAAAGCTGCAATGTCATAATTCATTTAAGTTATATAAACATTTATTTATGAGGAAAGCCTTTAACTTCCATTTAAACTGCTGTTTTGAGATGCTAGCTATTGATTTAATATCAGATGGCAGTTTATTGTAAAGCTAAATTCCTAGTATATGTACATCCTTTTGAGAGACAGTTTTAATTACACTATCTCTATAGTAATTCATATTGGTTCTGGTGTTATGTTCATGTACCTGATTGTTTTTAACTGGGTTACACTTATCCACAATAAACATTATAGCTGTATCAGCATACAGAGAGTAGATGGTGATTATTTTTTTATTTATAAAGGTATCTCTGCAAGATTCTCTTGCTTTTAGATTATACATGACCCTAACACACTTTTTTGGTAAATAAGCAGTTTATCCATGTGTGTTTTGGCTGCTGAACCCCATATCTTCGATATCAAAGTACAATATTCCTGTACTTACTGTAAGTACGTAATGGATAAAGTAAAAACATGACAGGAATATGGACACAAGTCGCTGCTTAAAGCAGTTGTACCAATCGATATTACCGATAGGAGTTATAAGCGATTAACGATACTCCCCTCTCCTCCCACTTCGTCCATCCAAGTACAAAACAATTATATTAGCAAGGTGGCTTACCTTGAGGTATTATTACTACTTAGTACCAAATAAGAAACAGTACCGAATGCTGAGATTTAGTTTCTCGCACCTCTCGCAAACAGAGATACAGTTGATGTTGATCGTTTCCTCCTAACACAAGCACCTTGAAGACCAACCTGACTGATTCGCATCCGTCCAATGTTGCCAACTTATATAGAAAGCACTTGCAAAGTATTGTGTAACCTCTTACTCGCATATGAATACAAGCATACTTAGTTGAGAAAATGTGCCTAACCTAATCTGTTGGGCTGATCTACATATAATATGTTCCCTGGAGATCTATTATATGGTCAATTACTTCTACCAATCTCTTTCTCTTCCAAAAATTCCCATATTTCAGATGTTAATTTTTATATTCAATGAGTTTAATAGTTAATAAATAAAACAACTTTGAATTTGAAGGCTCTGTTTTGCTTGCAGTTATTTTTGTTTTCTGTATTCGTTTTGTATGCATTTATTTTTCTGTCTGTTTATTTTCCCAAAACAATGCTTCGCTTAAAACATTATTGGACCAATTCTTTGAACATTTTTTATTATTTAACATTCCTTAAACACCTCTTTGTCATATCTTGACTTACTAGTCATCACTTGATTCGTGTAAGTAGACAGATAGCTTACTTTTTCTTCAGTGTTACGCTTTGTGGATCATGCTATTGCACATCCAATCCGACATTTACCTTGAAGCCACCCCAGTGAGAATGTCGGTTCATAGGATTTGAACCTGCGACCTTCTGAACTGCTGGATTATTTAAAGTTGTTTTCTAAATATGCTCGTATTAAGAAATGGAGTTTTATCAACATTTCATCAGACAAAAGTTTCAACAACAGGCGTATTCTGACAGGTCACTTACAGCAGGAAAAGGGAGAACAACTTTGCTGATTCTATTACACAGCTACTGTGCCAATGGGTCCTCTCATAAACACTAGTTGCGTCATTACACCAAAAAAGCATGACATTGACATTGAGTTCACTGTCCTGGCACTCAGCTGCAAGAGGAAGGTCGGTAATCTTGTTCAGTTGTTTACATTCACTTAAACCTTACGTAACAGCGCGCAGCAGCAGTGGGCACAATTAACTAAATAGTCCAGTAAATGGGGAGAGATATTTGCAAAAAGAATACTTCAATTTGAATTTTTTGATAGACGCTCAGTTTTTATGAAGGGCGACCAGCAAGTTTCTTTTCCATACGTCTTTCATTCCAATCAAGCACCATGTTACGATTATACAGGATGTCCCAATTGAATCGCTCTATTTTCATTTTATGGTGGTAAATTAATGTATGTGTATTTCTTTAGAAGGTTTAGAGAGGTTAGGAACACACTGGATCATGAGTTTCCCGATAAATGGATAGGGAGAGGTGCACCAATTGCATGGCCACCAAAATCGCCAACGTAACACCTCTGGACTTCTTTTTGTGGGGGTATTCAAGAAAAGAATGTAGGCTACAAAAGTAGCAACTATTCGCCAACTGCGTGAGCGCGTTCGGAATGCTGTTGCAACCCTCACTCCTGAAATGCTTCAACGCTCATGGGCGGAGCTCAACCATAACCTGGATATCCTTCGCGTGACTGATGGGGCACATGTGGAAGTGATAGGACTTTCTTGATTTTTGTGTACAAACTTTATGCATCATACATATTAGGAAAATTTATTATATTTCGATATCTCAAATAGTTTGGCAGAAATACTGAAGTGAAGATAGCGCGATTCAATTGGGACACCCTGTATATTGCTCTGTTAAATAGCAATTATAATTGGCAGGCTATAATTCTAGAGCATGTAAAATGGAAGGAATGCCTTCAGAGTACAGCAAGGCCTAACGATATAGTTATTTTACAGTTACGTTTCAGGTTTGGTTGATTACATTATGACAGTATCAATCGCAAAGTGTATTTAAGCTAAATATTAAAGGATTTGATATAAACACTCGTAATTGACAGTTTCTGGGATAAAACTGTGTAATTAAATGATTTAGATGCAATAATTACGAGATATTCACTATTTGTTTTGTTACCCTCATGAAGTGCACGGCAGCCATAAAACAAATGAGAAACCTGTTGGTCATTCAACTGTTTTTGAAATGATAGTGCCACGCCCATTGCCTGAGTTAGGAACCTTTGCAATTATTAACATTTTTTATGCCATTTCCGCTGAAGCAAGTGATTATTTTTCTGTTCAGAGGGAAAAAACAACACTTTAATGTACTTGAAACAATCAGTTGTGCTTTAAATACCATCTGCCTGCATTATGAATTATTATTGAAGATAAGCAAGATGGTAACCCCTTAGAGAGCATGGTGCTCTATTAATAAAACTTTATTTTTGATATATCCAATACTTACCTACTGTAGATAGAGAAAATATTTCACTCCATCAAGAAACTTTACCTATAGGGGATTTAATCGAAATGGACGACTTGAAATATACTGGAAAAAGTAAATAAGCTTCAAAAATTGGCCTGTGTATGTAGAGGAAGGGGACAGTATAAAACGAAAATTGGGTTATACGTAGAATTTTATACTGAATCTGATGTACCTTAAAAGTGCCAGTGAAAGATTTCAAGAAACTCTCTCTACTGCACAGAGTTATGGATACTCTTTTCACTAAAACATCATGATTGAAGTATTAACATTACGAAAGTAAAATATATCGAGAATTTTCTGAGAATAGCCTATGAAGTTTTGTTTATGTTTACTAATTTTTATAAAATTTTGTGTGAGAAAGCATAAGAGACAAATAAGGGCGTACTTAAGGAGAAACATAAGAGCTCGTTAACATCTATATGTATGGATTGAAACAATAAATGTACATTTAGACGAGATTTCTGGCAGTAGTATTGCAGCGAATAAAAAAATGTTCATTATTTTTAACAGAAGCTCTGTTAAATGGGAAATGCGGTAAGTAATAGAGCTGCTATGAAAAATGTGTTCTTTGCTACCTGTTGTATCGATTCACTTATCTCCTTACCGCGGTGATAGCATTTCTGTTTACCAGGCGGGAGATGCAGGTTCAGTTTCTGGTGCTGGGCTGGTCCGTTTTGCACTTAACCTCGTTAGGTCCCTGAGTGACCAATTGAGGAGCTACTTGAGAAGTAGCAACCCCTGGTTGCCAAGACTCAATATATCTCCTGGAAGGGATGAGGGCGCTGACCAAGTCACACTCTCCAGTAGTGCACCCACTTATGACGCTCTGATGAACAGAAATGGGAGACGCAGCGGCCGAGAGATAGGTTTGGCCCGGAAAAGGGCTGCTAGTTTTACTTTAACGATCCATTACTAAACTTCATTAAACTGAATGATAGGCAGATTCTAGAAAACCTTTCGAAATAAATTCATAAATTTCATCTCTCTTATAATTTTGTCATAGAGGCATTAGTCACAAACTGGCAACATTTTCGTTATCTGCTAAGAGCAAATATGAAGCACTTCTCAAAAGTTCTTCTGATAACCTTATCTGTATGCGATTACACATTGAATGTACACAGTTGGCCCACAGAAAAGTTAGTTATAAGTAAAATTAATATTCATTCTAAATATCAATATTCATTAACAGACATCGGATCCCTTTCAAATTTAAAGGGATATGAAGTTTACGAGTCTCACAGTATATAACTGCTGACGTCAGTCCCGGGGACACCACGCAGGGATAATCCGTTTCGCAACGCGTAGCTTTAGTTTCATTACAAGTACTGCTCCCCACGCAGGTAGATCTGTCTTCCAGGGAGTGCAAGGTGTTGGACATATTGTGTTACTAGCATTACCTTTACAGCAATTATTAGGCAATCTCCATTTTATAAATCAAAAGTTTTGGGTATTAACAACCATTAAACAGCTTGAAGAATGTACCTTCGAGCTGTCTAAAAGCAGTCGAGGAGGTGTCTACAAAAATTAACAATATACAGAATACACCACTTACCAAACGTGCAAAAAATAAATTGTCCAGTATTCAACACAAAAATACTGGATTTTCAGTGCTGTGTAGTATAAGAAATAAACCAAGTCTCGGACAAACACATGAAAATGATTTGTACTAATCATATGCACCATTAAGGTCACGTGATGTTGAACGAACTTTCTCCCAATATTTTTATATTGTTTCAGCGAGAGGCGCAGAAAATTCAAATTCAACAATTTACGTACATGGTTGTTTACTGTCATTGCCACATCGAAAGCAATGAGGAGGAAGGCATATTGTAACGTAGGTTATGTGCGTGTGCGTGAGAGGGTGCGTGTGCGTGTGTGCGTGCGTTCCTGTGTGCGTGTGTGCGTGTGCGTGTGTGCGTGTGCGTGCGTGCGTGTGTGTGCGTGCGTGTGTGGCTCTAACCAAACGATTAAAATTGCAGTTAATACGAAAGAATCTTGCAGTAAAAGTATATTTAATTTTTGGGAGCAGTCTCTGAAATTCTTTTCACTCGGAATGTCTTTTGCGTAGATGATAAACATAAGAAGTTTACAAACTATCTAATTAAAGCACACAATTTACGCAGTTTTTTCTTTTTCTTGCGGAGGTACATCAGAGGTATTTCTTGTTATTAATTTTGAATTTCCAAATACTTACACTATTCTCAAATGGCAAGCCGTTATTCCTTTTTTCTTTCCTTCATACACTCAAACTGAGTTTCAAAGCTGTTTTGGCTCAGTTGGTTAGGCTCTGGCCTGCTAATCGTATGGTCGTGGGTTTAAACCTGGCACTAACATGTTCTTTTAAGTGTGCTTAAAGGCTTCAGCTCCATATTAGCAAATGTATGTCATGTAAAATAATTCCTGTGGGACAAATTCTGCCGCACTGGCAGCTCTGATGTTATCCCGGCAATTGACAGCAACAGGATATTTATTTAATTTAAATATATCATACGATAATTCTTAAAGGACTTCACTATCGTTTACGCCTACTATAATATTCCCTTATATGAACCCTACCTAAATGGTTCCTCTCGATTAACTTGAAGTAGATAGAAGAATAAAGCTTTGTAAGAGTAATTTGTACAAGAATGGGTGAAAACTTCATATGAATGCAACATATCGTATCAATTTTCCTCCCGATCATGCAAAGAGAAAATTTCAAATCTAGAACATAGCATTTGACTATTGTTTAAGTCTCCTGTATCCTTTTAAAATCTGCAGTACGATATTTATGTCATAAACTAATTTCTATAAATATTTATTTGGATTAATAAAGATATACAAAGATATTCAGGAAAATCCCAATTAAAAGCAACCTCTATGTGAAAGTTTGTGTTTTTAAAAATTATATTATAATTTTAAGACATATAAGATGTAATCCGTGTTTTGAATTTTCTGGAAACGGCCTTTTAAGCCAATTGGAAGAATGTTGTATACTTTAATACGTATATGGTAAAATATAATAGCTGGAAAAAACGTCCTATAAGAACTGAAGAAATTACACATTTCTGCAAATGTGTATTTTGATTAGCAAGAAGTAGGGTACATTAAAAATAGGTCTTCGTGACAGTTGCATAAAACAAAACATAAATGCCAGTTGATAAAGGTATCAACTTTGACGATATCTGCTTCTCTTATGCAGTAGGTACGTTTTTACTATCTCATACGGTTTAAAGGTTTTATGACAGGCTTCGGAAGGAAGTGGACTTTAGAGAAAATTCCTGAAAATCTAAATACAGGCTGTAACAGAAAGGTTAGTCAAAAACTTGAGAAATCATTTATGCGGATAGAGGATAAAAATAGTGTCCACAAATCTTTAATTTTTTTTAGAGAACTGTTTCTACAGCTGAACCCCATACAACGACACTCAATGGCAGGACTGTGAGAAAACAGGTAATCACAGAACATGTTCAAAATGTCCTCCATTGGCTTCAATGCATCCGTCAACCTGCCGTCGCACAGACTCCCTAACGCGCTGAGTTAGACCTTGAGAATTTCATATTGTGTGGCAACCTTCCACAATACGAGCATGAAGAGTCTCTACATATGGAACTAGAGTTGCATAAACAAAAGGTTTTAAATGTCTCCGCAAATAAAAATTTAGTGGGTTTAATTTAGCAGAGCCTGGAGGCCACTTATTTGGTCCACCTTGTCCTATCCATCTACCAGGAAAATTGCTATTTAGAAATCAATGGATAAAAAGCCTGAAATGAGGAGGAGCTCCATCGTGCATTAACTGAGTACCGGTGCTAAACAAGTAGACTACGTACTGTACTGTAGCGCAATGAAATGCAGCAATCCCCACACAATTTATCCAGATCTAAAAGCGAATGTTTATTACTGTACAATTAAACCACTATTGTGTTTTGGGGTTATGGCACAGGACAGCTACGTATAACATCTTACAGTGTAAGCAGAGAAGCAGAAAAGAAGCTTGGTCATGGAAATGAACAATTTCTGGACTATGTTTATGTACTACTTTTTTTATCCTCTATGTGTAAGAAATTTTTCCCAAAGTTTTGACATACCCTTTTGTTACATCCTGTATAAACTTCATTCGCTATGAAAATATTTCATAATGTTATATTTTAAACAGAATCGTTAGTCGTTTTCTCAGAAAATTGATTCATTTTACTATCCATTGATCAGCAAGTATGCTTTACAGATGCTTGTTATTGAGAAAGTTAGTAACAGTACACATAACAATTGAGGTAACCGTGAACGACTCCTCTACCTAAATATGGCACGATCATTCTAACACAAATTGAGGACCTTAAGTTTGATAGTTATCACTCGTTTGGGTCGTCTGCACTGGTCACTCAGGAGATCTTGTGGCAGTCTGCGCTTGAGGCAAGTTGGTTGGCGAGTGCGAGCGCCGAGGTTGTAGGTAACAGCTCCAGGGACCTCCTGGAGATAGTAAAAGACAGATCGTGCCAACCGACGGTCAACAGGTTGAAGAGCAAACTCATGATGAAGTTGTTGGAGCATTTGTAGCTGTACGGAACACCCTGTTTGGTAATACCTGCAGTCGGCGGAGATTAGTCTTGCTGGTGCCATCCCAGATTGAAGCTGCATAGGTAAGAATAGGACGGACTTTCTTTTTATTCCTTTATTCATCCACGTGTTCCATTACATTTGTAATATTGTATGTTCTGGTTTGCTTTGCTTCCAGATTGATTGTTCTATTAACTGAGGTATTGCCATTACTGTGTTTTCAGATTGTGTTCACACAGTTACTATAGTCTTTTAGAATTAATTTACTTATTTAGTTATTCAGCGCTTTCTGGATAGATTGTGTTTACATACTCACTAAAGTCCCTTAGATATTGTCCCACAAGTGCTGGTTTAAGTACTGGCCCTTCCTCCCTTTCTTGTTTATTTGCATCCTTAGTTTTTCCCTTTGGTCCTTCCATTTGATGCAGTCATACAGGATGCGATCTGTGGTTTCGTCTCCTCTGTTGCAGGTGCATGTAGCATCATCAATTATGTTGAATCTCTTGTAGTAGGCTTTAAGCCTTCCATGTCCTGTTAAAACGGTAGTGAGGTTATTTTATGTCATGTCTTCGTTCTAATCGTTTTGCAATTGTTTTGTCTCTTGTCCTTTTGATGTGTTTTGCCATTATGTTTCCCATTTTAGAGATGCATAAGAAATAAGGGAGGATTCATAACCAAGTCAGTTGCGCCTGTTGAGTAAAGAATACAGTTTTGATAGCCGGGCAGACGCAAGTGTAACAAACCGACAGATATGGGCGTTCCAAGTAAGTCGAGTGTCTAGTAGCACCTCAAGATATTTCACTGGCACACTGGTTGGTAGCCATGAGAGCTGTTCCCCGAGCAGCTGTAGTGAAGGACGTAAAGAGAAGATTTTAACCTTTGTCTTGTTGGTGTTGAGGGAAATACGCCAGTTAGAGAACCAGTGAGCTAGTCAATCCAGGGCAGTTTGTAGTTCGTGAATAGCATGACAGATATCGGAGTGAGAATAAAAGATATCAGTGTCATCAGCATATAAAGCCTTGAAAATTGGAGCTATAGCAGGAAGATCATAAGAGCAGATATTAAAGAAGAGTGGTGCTAGTACTGAACCTTGAGAGACACCTGCTAATGTGAAAAATTGAAATCTTGAAAGATTTAAAAGGTAGTATCTTGGGTTGGAGACATCCATGGAAGTACTGAACTAAGTATCAAATTGATTTCTAACCGACCTTTCGGTTTTGAATATTTTACAGACACAGTGAGATTTTTAAAAATTGTTTATTAGGGTTCAAAAGATGAAATGTTGACAAAGAATCTATCGGAGGAATATAATACGTTCCCTACTCGTAAGAAGAGAAAGAGAAAGTGCCTAATACTTCACAAACCTCAACAAAACTGGTATTCTCTAAAGAGTAAGTAGAATTCATGTTCTTTCTTCTCTTATTCTAAATGGAGATACTAACATTTTCTGAAGCACCCTGTATGAAAATTTATTACTCCCTTAAGCAAAATAAGTTCTAAAGAGAAAATAAAATTGAATGGAAGCAGTTTAAGCCAAAGTGGCGATAGATACACATGCTCTTACAGGACTCTATGATGTCATTCCTCCCCGTTCAGATTTTTCTCTTTCTCTTGTGCCTGACGTCTTCTCCATTACTCTCCCTTCACTCCAGCCTCACGGGATTGTGTGATATCGTCTTCCTTCCTCCTATATTACCTTCATCCTAATCGAAACCCATTCAGACGTCTTACTGGATTTTCTTACATTGTGGTTCCCTTTACATTTCTTTCGGAGATCCGAATGCCGTTATAAAAGCCGGAAAGGGTTGTATGAAGCAGCTACTTTACACAGAAAAGAACCGCTTCAAATATTTGCTTGTTTATTCTCAATACATTGTCCAACTTGTCGTTTGTTACATTTCCTGCTACAAGGTACTTCCAGTGTAATAAAAGGAAGAATTCTATTCTATCCAAAACTTCATTTATGTGTCTGGTTGTAAACAGCACACATCAGCACAAAATTTGGTGTTTAAATTCTCTCTATTTTCGGAAAACGACACCTCAAACATGAATATTTTAACTTACTCAAAAATGACTAACAATATAGAGTTGGAGAGCAAGTGGGAAGTGAGATAAGAGTTAAACGAATCTTTGTGGCCGACAGTAAGTTTTGTTCACGTAACCCTTTCTGCACATTATTTTGTATTTCTATAGCTTTAACAAGTCCTACGCTATGTTGTAGTGGGCGGAAGCTTTGTGCTCCGGTTTCCTGCCACGGAGTGCGCCCAGTTTTAATCCCGCTTGTCGGGGTGCGGTTTTTAAGTCCCGGATATAGGACCAGTGCCCACTTAGCATCGTGAGGAATTTGAGGAGCTACGCATAACCCAGTTTTCCGACTGGCGTGCCGAGGTGCTAACGATATTTCCTTCCTACAATTAATACAGCAATATAACAGAAAATAGTGCTACATAGTTAACAAAATTAAACAAAATTCTTTTTCACGTTGATGTACGTAACTCTGGGAATCGTTTCCATGAAGTTATTCGTGTGAATTCAATTTATATAGGAATGTTTTCTCTTTGAAAATATGTTGTTGCAGTCTTTGGAGATCCCTATAGCTGCGCTACTGATTGCCGTGATTGCGATGAGAAAAATTAATGGTTACCTGGAATGATCCATCAGTTTTTAATTACATGTCGAATAACCCAAGAAAAACGCGTACTACTGGTCGGAGCTGCCATCGCCCACCTTATCTAGTGATAAGAAGAGTGAAGTCAAATAAGTTTCTTTACAGTAATGCCCGATTTCATCAACAAATGTTAAGACTTAACACGAGTTTAGCAATAGTTAAAACAAAAATTGCATTTCACCAACAAGTGTTAGCGTAACACAAGTGTTAAATCTCATGTTAAACTAACACGCCGAATTTCTAAAGTTAAGTCCTTAACAATTGTAAATAGTCAAGATGGCGAGCATGAACTCAGCTGTTGATGTCGATTTGCTATATTTAAGACCGTCTAAATGGCATTCGTAATAGAGTACGGCCTATGAGGAGAAATGATTTTCAGGAACTATTCGAAGAAAACTGTTTTACGGAGGTATAGACTGTCGAAACCTGTTGCTATGAAGTTTACTGCGGAAGTACAAGAGAGGCTAGAACATGCATCGAAAGGAATATGCCGATCTCGCCTTTGCTTCAAATATTAATAACCTTGCGATTTTATAATTCACTGAATTATGTGGATAATACATTGTCCACCTGCCGTCTTGAAACGTTCAAGTTACTTGCCCTTCTTCGCTCCTCGTTTTAAATTTACGTAATACTGAGTTAGAACACGCATCGAAAGGAATATGCCGATCTCACCTTAGCTTCAAGTATTAATAACTTTGCGATTTTATAATTCACTGAATTATGTGGATAATACATTGTTCACCTCCCGTCTTGAAACGTTTAAGGCACTTGTTCTTCGCATCTCGTTTTAAATTTACGTAATACTGACAAGTTGTTTGGTACTTGTAGTAGTGACACATGCATTTGAATTAAATTCGTTTCCAATATTTTCCCCGCAACATCTTTCTCTTTTACATTCACCACATCCGTCCTCTTATTTTCCACGATATCCTTACACTTCGTCACCATTTCAATTAACAATTCTTTCTCCGTCGATGAGAAATTTGTCTCACGGCTTTATTTATGATTTTGTTCATCCGCCATTTGTGCAGACGAAAATG
The DNA here is from genome assembly GCA_030765055.1 of Mantis religiosa. Classification (NCBI taxonomy): domain Eukaryota; kingdom Metazoa; phylum Arthropoda; class Insecta; order Mantodea; family Mantidae; genus Mantis; species Mantis religiosa. Next base: position 45,613,265 of record CM060957.1, read on the forward strand.
AAAACAAAAACGCATCGGAGTACGTTCAGAAAATCATCCATAGCCTTCTATAGATGTGATATTTACAAGTTTCTTGGCGTTAACACAGGTTTGTTAACATTTTAAGAAAACAGGTTGGTGAAATGCAAAATTTTAACATTAGTTTTAGCGCTGTGACAATTGTTACGTTACATTTGTTAACGTCGATTTGAACATCTGTTGGTGAAATCGGGCATAAGTGTCGAAACACAAATAGATCACTTGGAAGCTGTGTGTCTGATATGAAAGGTCGGCCAATTATTATACGCAACACGGGTGCAGAGTAATAAAAATTATCTTAATGATAATAAATGCATTAAATATGTACCCACGTAATTATTCATTGTAATATTTTTCAAATACTGAAAATGAGGGTAAACAGTCCTGCATACATTGTTCTGGCTTCAACGATCGCTTCATGCATTCTTTCTAACCATCTAACTGACATCTCCAGTTTATGTTTACATATTCTTACACCTGACATTGCCACCCTGCCATTAGATATCACTTTTCAGGCTTGTGCAGCCCACCCTCCACTGCTACACATCTTTACATCTAAATAGTCATACTCGTTTACCACTTCTACCTTTTGGTCTCCTATGAACCAATCCTCTCCTTTCCTAAGTATCGGTCCTCTTTTGAATACCATTATTTTTTTATTTTTTTGCTGTTTTTTCTTAGTCCCCAGTCAGTGCAAAACCTATGGATTGCCTCAATTGATTTTTATAGACCTATTACGGAAATTGCTCCTACACACAATACACCAGGAGTCCCTTTGTTCATTATTATTGGGCAATGGGCATTGCTTTCCTCGTAACCCTCTCTGTTAGGTCATCTATAAATAAATTGAATAGTATAGGACTCAATTTGCACCCCTGTCTTAAGCCTAACTTCTGTTCATCTTCTTCTGATGATACATTTAACCCACATCTTATTCTGAATTTCACCCCACTATAAATTTTATCAGTTTAGTTTATAAACTTCTCGTTCACCCCTTATCTTCTTAATTTCCAGTTTAAAGCCTCCCTGTTTATCGTATCGAACGCTTTCTCAAAATCCACAAAAATCATACACAATCTGCCCCTTTTCCTGGTCAAGTATTTATTAGTTAACGTCTTGATTATAAATACATTATCTATAGTTTGTCTTTTTCTCCTAAATCCACTTGAAATTCTGATATTTTATTTGCTCTTTCCGTCCAAGCCATTAGTCTGTCCGCTAGTATACCCTTATACATTTTCGCAACTATAGATAGTAAGGTTATATTCTTTAATCCACTTGGTGTTTCCCCATATCTCTTTCAAAACTCCCCATGCCCGCTGCTTTACCGCCCTGTAAGCTTCTTATCAATCTCATGTTATTTTAATAATGATGGATCTAAATGAAAACATATAAATAAAATAACGTCAAATTCATAGTTTTGGTTTAAATCACATTATATAAAATAAATCTCCCCCCCACGTCATAGTTACGAACGCAAATTATGCCTTAAAAATGAAAGAGAAACAACAATTCTACTGACTTTGATTCAATGTACCTGCAGGGTTAAAGTGCTATAGATACAATCCCAGACAGTTGATCAGCAGTATCTACTGAAAAATAACAAAGGGATTTTAATTCCAACTTTCTCCTTGTCATAATATTCAATCACTTTGTATATGATTTCTCACGTTGCTGTGATTGAGAGTGTACATACACTGGATTCGCTGAGTATGTGCGATAACTTCATGTAAACATCTCTCTGTTGCGAAATTTTCCCGATACGCCTTCTCACTTTGTCATGTAGTATAGATGTATTATTTTATCTTGACAGGAATCCTGCGCGGTATGGATGAGTAGCAACTGTGGTGGGGATAGTGCACCTATCGTCACAATGCGTCATACGCGCAAGACTACGGGAGGGAAGGGCGGTGCATAAGGTGTCTAAAAACAAATTTCATTATCGAAGCCAGTTTTGCAGCTGTTATAAACTATGTTGTAATTCTTACTATGGTAGTAATCTCCACGCTTTTGTTGGATCTTAAATAGTACATGGGCATTTGGAACAAAACCCTGTTCTCCTCCAGCAGGCATGATAAACAACTGTCGGCCTTTCAATATCGCTGCAGAGTCCCTATAACGTATTTCACTCCAGGCATATGGTCCAGGATGTGCTGTATTTATATAAGTTTCATCCATATAAACTATATAAACTTCACCTCGATATCTCCGAATATATACTTAAGCCTTTTTGCACGTATGGTGCGATGTTCGATTAAAATTTGTCTGTCACGCTTAGTGTCTTTTTTTTTTTCTTCAAATAATCCTAGCTTCAAAAGAAATCTTCTTAATGTTTAGACACTGCCTTGGAAGTCAGTAGAATTTTTAGCTTCATAAGCACTTTCTTCAAAGTTGGTCTTTGTTTTTCTGTGCTTTAAAACTATTCATATTTCGCCTAACTACTTCTGAATTAAAACATCCAAATTAGATTTTGTGCATGTTCTTAATCTTTGTTTACTGGGCATAGAGAAGGACGTTGTTGCACTAGCACCAATGTCTTTTCTTTCCTTAATAACTCACCTAAACTGCTTTCAGACACAACTGTTCCCTCAGATACCCTTCCCCAGATTTTTATAGCTGACCCAGATCATTGTTCCTTTTTTATAAATCTATGGATATTGGTTATTACTTCTCGTGTTTTTAAATGTAGCACTTTATTTCCTAATGTGCTGCTAGGAGGCGTCATTTATAAATGCTCTCTTGGAACGAGGAGACAAGCACATTTTGAAACAAGCTGTAGTGTTACCGAGTAGCTCTACACGTGTTTAGTTGCTCGCAGCTGCTACAGAACTGACCTGCCCTCCCCTCCAGTTGCAACCGTTCTAAGGTGGACTCGTCCAGATACCACTGCGCATCGCTCGGCACTTTTCAAGATAAAAAACACATCTGTACATACTTGTTGAGCAGACAACGTTCAGAACGCAGCTTCGGATTTTCCCCCCTCTTTCGGTACGTCATCCCATAGATCATAACCATAGTAATTATTCATTGTTGGTAATCATGTAACCTATTTGCTTGAATGCAGCTTATCAGTGCGAATGTGGAGGCCAAAAACTACCTCAGCGACCTTTCGTACCTGGAATACCCCTTTGAAAATCCCTGGCGAAGTGACCTCTTTTGCACATATGTTTACGGGAAACATAAAATTACAAAGAACGGTTTGTCTGGACCATTTGGTAGTTGATACTTGTAAGTATACCTGTTCAAATTATTACTATTCTAACACTTAACATCAGAATGAAAGAGAGAGAGGATTATTCTGAGTAGAAAGTTTGTTGTGGATGTTTTTGAGTTTGCTCCACTAGAAGTTAGGTCGAGGGCTAAATTGTTCGTTTCTTTGTTTACTACGAGGGCTATCCAGAAAGTAGATTACGTTTTGGAATAAAAAGTAAACAAAGTATAGGAAACAAATTTTATTATATACAGATGAAAGCCACACTCAAATACTACTTTTCGACATAGTCACCATTCAAATTAAGGCATTTATCGTAGCGATGTACGAGCTTGGAAATTCCTTCGTCGAAAAATTCGGCCGCCTGCGCCTTCAACCACTTCGTTACCTCTTCTTGCAGCTGTGCGTCGTCATCAAAACGCTGCATAGCCAGCCACTTCTTCATTGCTGGGAATAGGTGGAAGTCGCTCGGTGCCAGGTCGGGACTGTACGGCGGATGAGGAAACAACTCCCACTTAAAAGATTCAAGAACTTCACGAGTGACATTTGCCGTGTGGGGCCGGGCGTTGTCGTGAATCAACAAGATCTTAGAGCTCAACATTCCTCTGCGCTTGTTTTGAATGGCTCTTCTGAGTTTTTGGAGAGTTTGGCAATACCTTTGAGAGTTTATTGTAGTGCCTCTTTCCAGGAAGTCCACCAAAATCACACCTTTTCTGTCCCAAAAAACAGTCGCCATCATCTTCCTTGCCGACATTGTTTGCATGCATTTCTTGGGTTTTGGGGGAGAACTTGTGTGCCCCCACTGCATTGATTGCAATTTCGTTTCACAGTTCACGTGTTTCACCCATGTTTCGTCACCAGTAACGATGCGATCGAGTAAAGAGTCACCATCCTTATGGTAAACGTCCAAAAAGTTCAACGCTGCAGCCATTCGCTGATTTTTGTGGTCCTCTGTCAAGATTTTTGGAATCCATCTTGCACAAAACTTGTGGTAACCAAGCTTTTCGCTGATGATTTCGTGCAACAAACTTGGCGAAATTTGTGGAAAACTCAAAGAAAGTTCCGTTATTGTGAACCTTCGATTTTCACGGACTTTAGCATCGACTTTTTCGACAAGTTCGGCAGTCACTATGCTGGGTCTCCCACTTCGATCTTCGTCGTGAACATTGGTTCGGCCATTTTTAAATCTGATGACCCACTGACGCACTCCACCTTCAGTGATAATGTTGTCCCCATACACTTCACAAAGCTGCCGATAGATTTCTATCGGTTTACAGTTTTTTGCAGTCAGAAACCTTATTACTGCACGCACCTCGCAGTTCGCGGGATTTTCAATTAACGCAGACATTTCAAACCGTCACAGTATCTGAACGGAGCACAGCACGAACCTCTCACTAGCACGGCTAGATGCCGACTGAGCTGCGCAACGCTCTGACCCCAAGATGGCCGCGCTAGCCCCGCCCCTAGCGGAAACAGACGAAAACGTAATCTACTTTCTGGATAGCCCTCGTATAATGGTGCATTAAGCTCAAAAATGTTATTCACTTTATCTGAACTTATCTGTTACGTGCTTCATTCGGTATTAGCAGATTCATGCTGTAAAAGATAATTGAAAGTATCTAGCTATACATTCTCAAGTAGTTCTGTCAGCGTTTGTTTGTCAAGTCTGATATTAAGATAAGACATTTCTCTTCAGAAAGAATGTATTCGTATCAGCAAATAAAAAGTGTAACAGTCATGCTTATTCTTGCTATGCTTAGTATCATAATACCTGATTACCTGAGCGTTACGTATTACGTAACTCAAAATTACACAAAGATACGGTAGGATGACTTGTGTGTTCATTCTCTTTCGCATTACATTTTGGCGAGAAATAAATTACACGTTGCAAGTTCTACTTCCGGAACGTCTGTGATGAAGATTTACATAACGACAATACTCTTATTTCTAACTTTTTCCTCAAGTCATTGTCTGCTTTATGTAATTGTATTTCATTAGTTTTAGCAAGAAAATATGGTACAATGTTTATTACTGGTAGGTATTTGAAACTTACTGCAGCATTTCTTTTTAGAAACTTGAATATGTGAAAAAAAAGAGTGCTATTTACTATTCCGCAAGCAGTGTAGCTTTAATGGCAGATTCCGTATAGTATTACATACAGGATTGTATGGGGCTAAAAAAAGGTTTTACTTGCATCTCTATATAGCAATTGGGGAAGTATAGGATGGTAGAGCTATATAGACAAGGGGGGGGGGAGAAGAAACACTTAAAGTAAAATCCAAATTAATAAATATATTCTGTGAGTGGTAACCGCAGTACATGGCACTCCCTGGTTCTTGAAGGGATCAGGGTTGCGTTGGGAATAATACATAGTAACACACACAGTGTGTGTAAGCTCGAGGGTATCTATCTACCAGGGCAATCCACACAGATTGAAGACTGACCTCCCCCGCTCTGACGACCAGGGAGTTACCGAGCTGTCCCAAAAGGGCGCCCGGCACCTCCGTGGGGCTTTCCATAGGGCAAGACCTGGAGACTAACAAGCCCCTCCCCCCACCTGGTCCTGTGGACTCAAGACGGGATGGAAGTGGATACGCACCTACGCGCGCCAACCACAAAGGGCAAGGCTACCTTTTAACCTCGGTAGGGTCGCCTGGTGATTTAGCGCACCTTCTGCTAGCTATGCAGGCTAGTACAGATGTACTTTTTTACCTTGAAAAGTACAGAGTGATGCGCGGTGGTATCTGGACAAGTCCACCTCAGAACGGTTCCAACTGAAGGGGAGGGAAATTCAGTTGCGTACCAGTTGCGAGCAACTAACCACGTGCAGAGCTACTCGGTAACACTACAGCTTGTTTCAAAATGTGCTTGTCTCCTGGTTCCTAGAGAGCATTTATAAATGACGCCTCCTAGCAGCACATTAGGAAATAAAGTGCTACATTTAAAAACACGAGAAGTAATAACCAATATCCAGAGATTTATAAAAAAGGAACAATGGTCTGGGTCAGCTATAAAAACCTGGGGAAGGGTATCTGAGGCAACAGTTGTGTCTGAAAGCAGTTAGGAGAGTTATTAAGGAAAGAAATGCCATTGGTGCTAGTGCAACAACGTCCTTCTGTATGCCCAGTAAACCAAGATTAATAACATGCACAAAATGTAATTTGGATGTTTTAATTCAGAAGTGGTTAGGCGAACTATGAATAATTTTTAAAGCACAGAAAAACAAAGACCAACTTTGAAGAAAGTGCTTATGAAGCTAAAAATTCTACTGGCCTCCAAGGCAGTGTCTGAACATTAAGAAGAGTTCTTTTAAAGCTAGGATTATTTGAAAAAGAAAAAACACTAAGCGTGACAGACAAATTTTAATCGAACATCGCACCATACGTGCAAAAAGGCTTAAGTATTTACCAAATATTCGGAGATATCTAAGTGAAGTTTATATAGTTTATATGGATGAAACTTATATAAATACAGCACATACTAGACCATATGCCTGGAGTGAAATACGTTACAGGGACTCTGTAGTGATATTGAAAGGCAGATAATTGATTATCATGCCTGCTGGAGGAGAACAGGGTTTTGTTCCAAATGCCCATGTACTATTTAAGATCCAACAAAAGCGTGGAGGTTACTATCATAGTAAGAATTACAACTTAGCTTATAAGAGCTGCAAAACTGACTTCGGGAATGAAATTTGTTTTTAGACACCTTATGCACCGCCCTCCCCTCTCGTAATCTTACGCGTGTGACGCATTGTGGCGATAGATGCACTATCCCCACCACAGTTGCTACTCATCCCTACCTCGCATGATTCCTGTCAAGATAAAATAATACATCTGTACGCGGGAATATATGGCTTCTCTCAACCCCGTCCGGAGACGTACCCAATCTCCCACGGGTATCGGGAACCACTGCCCCCTCGAGTCCAACCCAATCCTAACTACTCCCAATCAGGGAGGGACTCGAATGTTCGGCCCAAGGTTCCTTTAGTAAGGTCAGAGGTGCTACAAGTGCTAGTGGTCCGCAGCGCCCGCAACACGGCAGTTGAAGGGGACGGAGCAGCTCCCCTACGGCGACATAGTAACATGGTGTAACTATACCTTGAGAGATGTGTTGTTTATACAGCTGAGAGTTGTCTAGCTGCAAGCGATATTTGGTCCGCTCACACCCCGCCGACGATCTAACTTGAGGGTACTTTAAAATAAACTCTAGTGCAAGCTTCTCAACAATCCCCAGCATAAAGTCCTCAGCCTAAAGTCCACGCATGCGCTGGCTCAACTAAGCTTAAATAGAGGTTCTGTCAAAAATGGCAGCTAATAGCAAAATCAGTATTTCTCACGCTAGCTATACATTGTTATTTTCCTCCTTGTCCAATCACTGTTTACGTAATTGAGAACGTGTTGAGTCCTGTCACTGTCCACCTGTGTATTGTTTACCTTGATCAGTAGGATGTATGATTCACCAGTCCAAAGTACATGATTTGTGGGTCAGAAAAATTTAAGATCAACCATGAACAAATAGCTTTGCCCAAACTCAACGCACAGAAAATGAAAGTGAAATAACAATGATTAACGTAATTTGTAAGTCTTACTCAGCCTGTATACGCAACAGTGGGATATTATTGAAGGGATATCTAGGTGAAAACTGTCCCCATAACGCATTTCCTTCATAAGCGATCTTGGCACAATGAGCTTCAATTTGTGAATAGTTAAGAAACTTAAGCACAACTGAAAATGGCAGAGCACTTTGGTAAAAACACATAATATAAATCATGGGAGATGAATTGTCGTATTGCTCCAGTTAGTAAATTAATATTAAGAAAATGGGAACAGACAGTCCTCGAAACATGACCTACCAGTAATTTGGCAATTGCAGTAATGGGAGTGCTTAACGTCCATTCATTTTCCATAATTTAATTATTGTGTAATTGTATGTAATTTCCGTTTATTTTAAACTTGCCCACTTGAATACTTATTTAATCAGAAGCAAACAACAATTATGATTCATACTTCCATGTTATCCTTTTAGATGCCAACTTTGCATGTCTGTTATCCATTTGAGAAAACTTTGCAGTTAGTCTTATCTGCAAGCAAAAGGTAATAAACTTCACATTTTCCATCTCGTCCTTTTGTTATACAATGATCCTTTTCTAGACTAATTTTTACATAAAGTGTGCAAGCTGAAGTGTTTTTTATTACATTGTGAGGTAACAAGACATTGCGTTTTTCTCCCTCTAGGTTTCTAAATGCCCTGGCTGTTCCATTTATTGATGAATCTGAACTAGTTTTAAATATATTTTAATGTGCATATATTTCGAAATTATATATTGATTTCTTTAGTGTTTTATGTATTAAATGAAATGTATTGACACAGAATGTAACTTTTCCTAAAACTGCTTCGATATTTTATAAAATTTAAGAAAACTGTAGAAATTTTACCTGTTACCTTCATGCTTACTCATCTTTTACACGTTGATCTTCATTTGTTATACTATAATAGTATGTGAAGTTTCCTACCGCTTCTACTCACATCATAAATTATAATTGAATTCATATGATCTCTACGCACTGACGTTTAGCATCTGCAAACCATTCGTATGAAGGATTTTTTTCTGTTTGCTCTCTGTTAACCTGTTAATCGAGATAAATACTTTCGGGAATAGATTCCTTATGGATTTGGTTGCAGACAAAATAATAATAATAATAAAAAAAAAAAAGATCGATGATCAAATGACTAAAGTGGGTGGCTCTATCTTCACCTTGAAATTTCTTACTTTTTTCATGAAAAAATATTATATATAAAATTTTGGTATAGGTGTTAGGTCAAAGAAGGGAAATTATGAAATTATGCATGAGACAGCAAAAAAGATTAGTGAACTCAAATAGTTTGTGAACAGAGATAGGAAGAACTATGGAGAAAATAGGAATGGGAGATATATTGTGATAAGAGGAAAGAATTACAAGTGATGTGGGTAAATTAGTAAAATGCAGAATAGAAGATATAGAAAGACAGGAAGTATGGGGAAATCTAGAAAATATGAAATCATTACAATTTTGCAAGCCAAGAATGTTAAATACAGAATGGTCATAATTTTTTACGGTGATAATTTTTCACACTAAAATTCAACCTTATTATATTCTGTTAGCTTAATGTGAAACAAACACGCCGTAGTAGTTTCATTGTTGGTACTCCTGGTTCCCTCCTGTGAGAACCAGGCAAGTTCAGACATGTTCAGTATCGCCTACCGCTGCAATGGAGGTAACATGCAGTTAAGGTTGATGCTAGAGGAAGATCCGGAGTTTCTTTCAAACGTAATCACTGCTGATGAAACTTGGCCACGTCATTTTGATCCTGAGAGCTAACGGCAAAGTTCAGTGTGGAAATATCCTTCATCGCCAACCCCAAAAATAGCAAAAGTGGTTGCTTCTGCTGGGAAAGTTATGGTTATCTCATTCTTTGATATTCATGGAATCGTTTATCAGCATGTTGTACCTTATCACACATCAGGAACTTGACAATACTACAGGGATGTCCTGAAAACATTGCAAGTCCATATCAGGTGGAAAAGACCACATTTCCGTGAAGCAGGCTGGATGCTGCACCACGATAACGCGCGGCCGCATATTGCCAATGTTGTTGCTGAATAACTTGCAAAAATTAACGTGAAGTGCATCCCTCACCCTCCCTATAGTCCGGATTTAGCTCCATGTGACTGTTTTCTATTCCCTAACTTGAAGAAACGCCTTCGTGGGAGGCATTATCCATCATCAGAAGCAGTGGTGAAGGCTGCGGAGGCGATTTTGAGGGATCTCTCAAAAATGGTGTCCAGTATGTCTTTGAAGACTGGCAGAAACGCTGGGACAAGTGTATCGCATTCAGGGGAGACTATTTTGAGAAGGACCATGAAAATTATGAGGATGAGTAAAGGTACTTTGTCAGAAAAAAAGTAATCATACAGAAAGAAGTAGTATTGGAACTAAAGTTGGAAGTTTTTCAAAAATATGTGAAACAATTAAAATAACTTGAAAAAATAAAGTAAGAAAGGATACAATGATGAACATTGTCAAGCAAGGATAAAAAGCAGATTAGAAGTGGCAGAAATGAGATCTTTATCAGTTTTGTCAGACACTAGGAGAGACAGAATGAAGAATGGTGATATAAGAAATAAATTACAGATCTTTTAACATAAACGAAGAGATAGTACATAACTGATAAAGTGGCTAGAGAAAGGAAAACAAAACATCGGAAGGCCAAATAAAAAAAATGAATGACCTAATGAAATATGTATTTGGAGCACGTACCAAGTCTTGGGAGGTTTAATGCTTGAAGTTGAAAAAGAAGACAGTAGCGTTTTGTAGTATTTCTGAGTATGTACCTTTAGGACCTATCTAGGATTTCTAGTAACTGGTAAATTGCTGTTATTCCTTCCACACAAAATAATGTTGGCCATAAAAATTCGTGGACCTGGCATCAAGAACTATCTGCAGTGCCCTGGTTTTATCTTGATTCCTATATTTCCTAAATTACATTGTTTAACCTGCTTATAGTTATATATTTTTGTTATGCTTCTCTAGCATTTCTGGACTATTCTGAAAAATTAAATTTTCTAGCTATGTTCTTTCCATCAATACATTTTCCTATTAATTTTCATTTCTTGATTCATAGTTATGTCCCGGAGATTTATGTTTCCTTTGAGCTGGATTTTGGTTTTAAAGATCTGAGTTTACTTTGTTGGCAAAACCAGTAAATGTCTTGCACACAAATCAATTGGTTGGACAACTATTAAATGATTGTGGATTTCCTTTGGAAATGCATTAATGCCTAATTACAGTACTTATGAGCATTTCTCTCAGAAAGAGGTACTCACTCAGTTTTATTTGTAATATTAAGAAGCATTCACTCATTATTTGAACATAATTATTTACATTTTACAAATTTCTTTTATGGTTACTTTTCTCTATGTCCAACCACATCCTTATAATTTATCCATCTGAGTTATTCCGCTATACTATTTTGAGTCTGAACGAGCCCATCATTATATTATGTGTAATCTGATATACTTCGATCTGAACTGCATTTAACATTTTCAGCATCTCCCTTTAGTCCCTTTTTAAGTTACTTATTTCTTTGATTAGATTTTTGATCTTCGATTTCTAACTTACTTCCACATAGGTAATCCCATGTTTCTTATTCGTAAACCGATGTGTCACAATCCTGGATTCCCGATTTCATATTTTACAATATTATTATATTGAGTCTATCTCTTCCATTTTAGAATTTATGTCTCGTATTTCTCTAGACTAGAGTTTAACTTTGATATGTATAGCCCTCTTGTTTTACGCAAGCCAACAAAATTTGACAGACCCTATGATATGAATCATGAGCATTAGAGGTTTTCTGCTATATCTCCATCCATAGATGTGTCTGTCTGATTGTTTTTCCCCCCTTACTTTGCTTTTCAATTTGATTGACTCCCTTAATTTCTTATTACTTACTGTCATAGATATGTTTAATATTCTTTACTCATTATGAAAGCAAAGTTATACAATCTTTGGTGAGTAGAGTTACAGAACACACATAAGAAAGCTCAAATTCTTAAACTGTAAAAACCTTCGTCTTCTTTGGTCGGGCTCAGGAAGAACTTCATAACAAATAATTGCCCCACGTTATTTTCAGAAGAAGTTCTGGAAGTCTGTTGATCATGTTATTTGAACTTCGTTTTTTTTCTACTCCATTTCGGTTGTCATTATTGGATGTCTGCTCATCTCTCCCTTCGATCCTGTAATAGCTCTCGAAGTTTCTTTTAATCCGAGTCATAGCAGTCAGTTTCCTTCTCTTTTATTTTCTTCCAAGTTGGAAATTCAATTAATTATTTGGCCAGTGCCCTACTTTCGGGCTTTGTATTGCGTAATAACTCACATCTTTTTACGAGGGCTGTTCAATAAAGAATGATCATTTTTTACGGTCATAATTTTTTCCCACTAAAATTCAATCTTATTAGATTCTTTTAGCTTTATGTGAAACAAACACGCCGTAGTAGTTTCATTCTTGGTACTCCTGGTTCCCGACTGTAAGAACCAGGCAAGTTCAGACAAGTTCAGTATCGCCTACAGCTGCAATGGAAATAACACGCGAGGAACAATATGCGGCTTTGAAATTCTCAACAAATCTTCAGCTGAGGCCTATACAATGTTACAGAAGGCCTATGGAGAGTCTGTTCTTCTCTACAGCACAGCTCGAAGGTGGTTTAAAATGTTTAAAGAGCGGAGACAGTCAATTTCAAAGGAAGGTGGACCCGGTGCTCCAATTACGGCTCTTATGGAAGAAAAAATCAACACTGCTCCTGCCATTGTGAGAGAGGATTGACGAATTACCTTAAGATCACTTTCTGACATTCAGAACATTTCGTTGGGTGCCACCCACACATTGGTGACAGAAACATTACACATGTGACGTGTTTGCGCGTGATGGGTTTCAAGACAGTTGATTCCCGAACAAAAGGACATTCACATGCAGGTCTGCATGCAGTTAAAGTTGATGTTAGAGGAAGAACCGGAGTTTATTTCAAACGTAATCACTGCTGATGAAACTTGGCTACATTATTTTAATCCTCAGAGCAAACAGCAAAGCTCAGTGTGGAAATTTCCTTCATCACCAACCCCCCAAAAAGCAAAAGTGGTTGCTTGTGCTGGGAAAGTTACGGTCATCTCATTCTTTGATATTTATGGAGTGCTTTAACAGCAGGTTGTACCTCTACACTCATCAGTAACTGGGCAGTACTACAGGGATGTCCTGAAAACATTGCAAGTGCATATCAGGCCACATTTCCGTGAAGCAGGCTGGATGCTGCAACACGATAATGCGTGGCCGCATACTGCCCATGTTGTTGCTGAATATCTTGCAAAAATCATCGTGAAGTGCATCCCTCACCCTCCCTATAGTCCGGATTTAGCACCACGTGACCTTTTTCTATTCCCTAAGTTGAAGAAACGCCTTCGTGGGAGGCATTATCCATCATCAGAAGCAGTGGTGAAGGCTGCGGAGGCGATTTTGAAGGATCTCTCAAAAATGGTTTCCAGCATGTCTTTGAAGACTGGCAGAAACGCTGGGACAAGTGCATCGCATTCAGGGGAGACTATTTTGAGAAGGACCATCAAAATTATGAGCATGATTAAAGGTACGTTGTCAAAACTATTGTGATCATTCTTTATTGAACAGCCCTTCTATATCACGTTTCAGTTTTTTGCCTGTTTTTTTCTTTAACTGCCCTCGTTATTATAATATGAGATATGTGAACTTTGCAGAGAGAGTACTGCATATTTTGGAACTCTTGGAAGTTCTTGTATAGAATTTTCTCTATCTTAATTCGTATTTGTATATATGAAGTAAATGTACAATATATAAGTGAGTTTTGTGTGCTTGCTGTATGAATGGCTCTGCTTTCCTTCGTGAATGCAGGTTAGCTATATAAAGTATAACTGATGCTCAGTTGTATTCCTATTATATTCTTCGCTCCTGTACATACAGTTAAGTATAACATATAACACATCTTAAAAAATTCATAAAATAGATTAAGTAATAAATTATACATCGTACGCTGAACAGCCTCTTACATGGATTTTTGAAGACGATTTAACATATTTTGAATAAATATTGTTTCATCGCCAAATATGAAGTGTTTAAGATGAAGAATTCACTAATTCTCAATAAGTATTTGAAAGAGATTAGTGTAACAGCTGACAACTGTTTCCAAACTGTAAAACAAAGGAAGCTCAAGGCTGTTTTGTTCGTGGTTTCGTTTCAACGAAATGTCAGTATCAGCTTTTCCCCAGATCTCAAAATAGACCCGGCAGACGCGGAGCTGTTTATTTTATCTATTTTTGCCTTGTTTATTTTCCTTTGCTTTCCGTAAGTCCTCTAAAGTTCAGACAAGGATATTTCAAGTAATGTAATGCGAATCATCACTCTACACTTTGTCTTAAGATGCTAAGACACTAACTCTTGCTACTTCTAAAATTTCTAATACTGTTTTAACACATTCTTATTAATTCATTTTATTTTGTCTATCGAACGATACAAATTTTACAATCCATTTTAAAGTAACTTATGAGCTAAGTGATTAAATCTTTAACATACCCCAGAACTGGACCGTAATACAACTTCCTTTCAAGAATATCCATCCATCCTAAGGTATCGAACACATGGAACATATTTTGAACTATTTCCACGTGAGATGGAGCCTTGGAACTCTAAACATAACTCAAAACTGGATGCCAGGCCAATATTAATTACCTTTCAAAAAATCCCAACAACCTGAACTCCCTTTAACGTGTGAATATATATTTTAAACAATTAGCTGGAAGCTTGAAATTTTAAACATAGCTCGGAACTGGATAACAATGCAATGTCAACTACCTTTAAAGGAAGTCCCCACACTCCAAATTGCTCTTCACATGGAGCAATTTTGAAATTTTTTCTTAATAATTTTGACTAAAATACCAGAAGTTAAAGATACGAGGGTCGGCTGATAAGTCCTGGGTCTCACATAGAGATGGCTCCACTGGGCAAGTTCAACGGATAGTATCATATAGTTTAACTCTATACTAGATTGTATCCATAGTTACTGGTCAATAGCTTGCTTATTTTTTGAATGACAGCATTTTAAGCAAGAAAACTGTAGAGATTTCACGAAAATGCTTTCATTCGAAAGGCTTAACGTCTAAAGAAAATGGACAATACATTGAAAGACTGCCCCTTCATATACAATGATTAAAATGTGAATTGCAGAGTTTAAAATGGAACGTACGAACACTAGTGATGAGCCTTGCTCTGGATGCCCTGTGGAAGTAACAACTTCAGGGATAATGGAAAAAATTCATCTTTTAATACTGGAAGACCATAGATTAAACCTGAGAGGTGTGGTAATATAATAATATAGTACAAAAGTATAGTTTTAAAATATCAGAAGAAAATACACAAACTATGGCTTTTAACAGAAGTTATAATGTAATATCAAAAATTGTTTTAGGAAATAGGATTTTAGAACAAATATCGTGTTTTAAATATTTAGGATGTAGCATAAGTTTTAGAAACAATGCTGATATAGAAGAAAAATTAAAGAAATTCCGAGCAATATAAGGGGCAATCCAAAGAACTTTTAAAAACAGAATGAGAAAGGATACAAAAATGAAAATGTATAAGGTAATGGCTATTCCAACTTTACTATATGGAAGCGAAACCTGGGTGCCAACACAAAAGGATTTAAATAAAATATAGACTGCAGAAATGGAGTTTTTAAGAAGTGTTAAAGGTTGTACAATATTGGACAAAATAAGAAATGAGGA
>CM060957.1:45633837-45650786 GCA_030765055.1 Mantis religiosa
TTTTTGTTAATGCGTTCAGGATGTTAAAATACCTCTATTTCCGAGGTGTAAATGGGATGCATTTGAGTTATTAAGTAGCATTTTGTTATTTAAATACAGGCACTATTTGTATTTTGAGCTTTGGAAACCCTGAATGTTGAAGGTTTCAATCAGCCAGGTTTCAGTCTGGCCTTCTTAATGGAAAGTTTGATTTTTTTTTTTTTTTTTTTTTTTTTGTAATTTACGTCTTCCAACTTAAGTCATATCGGACGATGAATGGAATGGGTAAAATGACGCTCAATGAGCCCAGGGTCCATATAGCTTAGAGTTACCCGACATTCGTCTTTCAGGATAAGGGAAAACCCCGGAAAAACCTTATACAGGTAACTCGCCCTGACCGAGATTAGAACGCGGGACCTCTTGAACGTGAGGCAAGCACGCTACCGAGGCTGGCAAGTTTGACAATGCTAACCATAATCTACTTCACATATTTTGTCAATAGAGTGTCATTTGTTTTGTTTACATTAACTTGAAAATTGTCTCTCAACAAAAACAGGGAATTTACTGGTTTAAATATTCGTGTAATGACTTATTACGGCTTTAGACGGGGAATATCAGGACAAGAGTACATCGATCAACTAACTTCCACATTTGGCGACAAAGTTCCATTCTTTGCCATTGTGAAACGCTGGTATAACGAAGGATGGTATATTATTGTAAAGTAGGTTACACTTTGTATCCGTACCCGAGTGTATACACACAGCGCATCGGGCCCACCTCGGTAGCGTAGATGGTAGCGTATCTGTCTCTCGTCCAAGAGGTCCCGAGCTCGAATCTCGGTCAGGGTGAGTTACCTGGATAAGGTTTTTACGGGGTTTTCCCTTATCCTGAAAGACGAATGTCGGGTAACTCTAAGCTCCATGGACCATTGAGCATCATTTCAATCATTTCATTCATCGTCCGATATGACTAAATGTTGGAGAACGTAAATTACAAAAAACAGCGCATCGGTATACTTGTTGACACGGACATCTGTTTATGTCACGCTTGGTCTTGTATAGTACCTATGTGCGTATATTGATTGCTAAGGTGTATGCTATCCAATGTCTCCTAATGAGTACCACCATACACTAACTACGATAGTAGTACTGTCTCAAAACACCAAATATTACTCGAGAGACGGGTGTAGTTTTTAACCTATGACGTCATCGCATAAAATCCAGGAGTAATTCAACTTTATTTACTTCCGTCTTCCCTCTATACTATCGTAGCTGTGTGTCCCAGAATGTGACAAATCTTTGAGCACATAATGTGATTACATTTAAAAATGTTTAATACTTAAACTGTGTTAAATCTTTTACCATTAATTTTATCACATTAAACTGTGGCCACCGTTCGCTCAGTGATGAAGTTTGTGGAGGTCTTCCAAAATCAGTCATTGTGCCAGAAAACACTGATGTTGTGCGAAAACTAATAATGCAAGATCGTCATGCGGCAAATTGTAAGATTTCGGAAACCCTAGGCATTAGTTCCACCAAAATATGCAAAATATTGCATGATCATTTAGCTGTGAAAACAGATTGCTCTCGTTGGATCCCACATAATTTGACGTAATCACAAAAAGATGCTCGAGTCTATTCTAGTATAAAAATCAGGGGCGGCTTCTCAATAGGGCAGCATGTTGGCGCCACAACCAAAATGCTGGGTCTCCCTTTACTGCAATGGCACGTTCCATTTGGAGTTCATTTCCACTTGGTCTAGTGCAGTGAACCTCAGCGCGCTGTATTGTTTGCAGGTGCCGAGTAGTTCACTCCCAGTTGCAAACCACTGGTATACAATGGGGAGGTATAGGGCAGGAAGGACCTTGGGACTGCCGAGTAAGGGGTGGGGGGTGGAGTGCGGGGCTTAAGGCTGAATAAGGTTGGTTAACCTAGCAGCCAGAGAATCGTGGATGCCAAACCTTCTCCGTCTGCTTTCAGCGCCAGCTATTATTCTGATATTAGATGTTCGTATCGGTCAACTATTACGTATCAGTCATAGCCACATGGTTTGTGCCGTGTTTTGTTAGCTGTGTTTGAGTAGTGCATCAGAGTGATTTATTTAAATACATGTAAACTGTTATATAAGGGAAACAATAAATTCCATACAGTGTCTATTAGCACATCGTTTTTAAATAATGAGCTTAGAAGAAAAAAACTGAAATTAAGTGATTTGGAAGTCCCACGCCAAATATAAATGTCACATAGGTAGTTGAAACAAAAACAAGATGTTTTAACAGGAACTTTATCAACGATGTATATGAGACATATAATTGGATGTGTGTTTGTGATACTAAAAATTCCCTGTTTTGCTTTCCTTGCGTTCTCTTTGGTGGTGAAACTGTGAACAAAACTTGGCATGAAGAATATGCAGCACCTACATGATCGTGCTAAAAGACACGTGAGTTCAAAGCTGCACATGAAAGGACACAGTTTTGCTGTGCTTGGCAATGTAAGTATAGCAAAACAAATGGACAGTGCATATCGGAGAACGATTGAATAATACAACCAGCAAGTGGCTCAAAATATATATGTTTTAAACATTATTGTTAACTGCATTAGATTTAGTGGAGCCTTCGAGTTAGCTCTACGAGCACATGATGTGTCAACTACATTAACCAATCCTGGTATTCTTCGAGGACTGATAAACTTCAGTGCAGAGCTAGACTGTGTTCTGAAACCCCATTTGGAGAGTGCTACAGTGTTTGAGGGGACCTCCAAGACAATTCAGAACGAACTCTTGCAATGTATCCTTGAAGTCTGCCATGAAGAGATATCAAAAGAAATCAGACTTCCCTCTTTTAGCTGTATAAATAGGTGAGTTTTATGCTATAGAATGTTTTGAAATACACATGTTGTGTTATACGCTGTGAATTACCGTTAACTTGTGTATACAGCAGTCTATAGTGACAGGCTTAAAGAATCGTTTGTTACTTAAAAAAATTGTGTGGTGTAACTTTGTGAACCATCGATTTTTAGAGCCACCAGCCGCCCCTGATAAAAATGCTCAAGAAATACAATGGCGGTACCTCAAAAGACATATATAAGATTGTAACAGGTGAACAATCACAGATCTATGCATATGAGCTGGAACGTAAACAGTAATCGATTGTATGGGTGTTTCAAGATGAAGAAAATCCAACAAAAGTTGTTCGCACTCGAAGCACGTCGAAAATGATCCCATGCTTTTTCAGCAAAACTGGTCATGTGGCAACAGTTCCTTTAGAGGAACGTAAAAGGGTCAATGTCCAATGCTACACAACCACTTGTTTGTTTGAAAGTCTTCGATGAAGTAAGGAAAACCAAGAACCGTAGGACTCTTCATCAAGACAATGCGACCGCACACACATCTCGTCTAACAGCGGAGTATTTGAAGGCTCAAAAAATATAATTCATGGGTCATCCATCATAAAGTCCTGATTTGGCACCTGATTACCTTTCTTAATATACGCTCTCCAACGTTAAGTCATAGCGGACAGTGAGTGGAATGTGCTCAAATGAGCCCACAGTCCATAGAGCTTAGAGTTACCTAACATTCATCTTTCAGGATAAGGGAAAATCCTGGAAAATACCTTATCCAGGTAACTCACCTTGACCGAGATTCGAACTTGGGACCTCTTCAACGTGAGGCAGACACGCTACTATCCACGCTACCGAGGCAGGAACTTGTTTTTGATCCAGAACATCAAGAACATATTGCGTGGACAACGATTTTCGTCGGCAGAAGAAGCCGTTGATGCCTTCAAAAACCATGTTTTGGTGGTGTCTCAAGAAGACTGGAATAAATGCTTTGATAAATGGTTCAAAGGATACAAAATTGTATTGATCTTAAAGGGGGAATATTTTGAAAAACAATAAAGCAATTTTCAAACAGAAATTACTTTGTTTTAATTGTAACAGTCAAAATATAAGTACTGCTCCTCATATACGTTTATTATAATCATTTTATTAATTATTAAAGCATTTTTGTTCTGTGAGCATCAGTTGGTATCACTGTTGATATCCTCCTGGATGTACATATAGTGTTGTATGTCCAGTCAGCCATCCAAGCGCGACACTGTTCCTCTGACCCGTGTGTACTACCCACGATCAATGTGTCATCCATACTTTATATAATTAGCCGAACATCCACGCTCTCTTTCTCTCTCTCTCTCGTTGTGGTGCAAAACTGGATGCTTTATTAATCACACTTAACCGCTAACGCTGTACAACGGGAGCAGTGTAAGCGTCTATCCACTTCTGTTTAACTTCAACTATAGATCCGTATTCATGAAGTATTCTACATGTGGCCTTTAACACGTAATTTTTACGATATACCCGGCACGTAGTCGTTTTAGGGGAGGATGGGGCAAGTGAGTCATGAGGGGCAAACTTGTCGCCTCGATTTTCTTGCACAGTACACTTATATATTTTGGAACATGGTAAGATACTATCCTGGGTTCCCAAAGTGTAAGAAACAAGTGACACCGAGGAGAAAAATCTAGTTTTACCAGATAATTATTGGTTTTACGTAACTTTGATGTAAGAACTGCTATTGCTAGGATCGTTGCATTGTATGTAAATATAATTCTAAAGCAGTGTATAACGCTTGTGCAATGACAGTATTTGTAAAGATTCTTTCAGTAAGAGCATCGTATCTTTGAACTTAAACAAAGCACGTTCTATAAATGATAGAAGTGTAGTGTTTTTTTATGTTGGAACATAATTAATGTCTCTATGTGTGGAGGAGAACATCAGTTAAGTGACCTCCGCTACTTAGTTGGGTTGTTCGTCATCGTGTCAGCGGTGGGAGAAAGGGTCAAGTGCCCTCCTCGGTGCGTAGACGGTGCCATGTCTGCTTTACGTTCAAGAGGTCCCGAGTTCGAATCTCAGTTAGGGTGAGTTACCTGGATAAGGCTTTTTCCGGGGATTTCCCTTGTCCTGATACACAAATGTCAGGTAACTCTAAGCTGCATGGGCCCCGGACTCATTTGGATATCACTTCATCCATTTAATTCATCGTCTGATATGACGTAAGTTACAACAAAAGTAAGGGTCAAGGAAAGTCCTAAGGAAAGTATCGCGAAGGAAGCCGCTAGTGTAAAAGGGAGATTCAGCTTCACATAGATCTGTCAATACAAGATCTGTTTCTTCTTATTATAAATATTAACCATATTTATTTTGTTACTGCATGGCACTTTTCCAAAATTTTGTTTCACGTGACATAGCTAACTTTTTAGTGGTGCATTCAGCATTGGTTCATATTGTATCCAAATACTAAGTTTAGAAGTTCATTTTCAATTAAAGAAAATATTTCTCGATCGCAGACGGAGATGAAAACTGGAAATAAATATACCACCAACTGCTTTGGGTGTATTTTTGGAACTGAAGCAATAGCACTAAAGCTACTTATGGATCTAAATAGCACAGCTGGGTAAGAGAAATGTTTAGGAACAGAAGTCATACATGGGATTCATAAATCACATTTACGATCGTCTTGTTCAGTAACAGACTCTTCCAACGGAAGACGTGTTGTAAATGTGCAGCATCAAATATTTACATTTGCAAACGATGACCAGTGACACGTAAGTTCACACTGTTTGCCTAGTGCTGCTAGCTTGCTTTTCCGCTCCGTTGGGCACAGAAAGGCTTTAGGAACTCTTTGCGAAAGGAACTTGCAGTATTAAAGCCTGAAGTAACACTTATATGTACCTTGGAGTTTATTAAATATTTTGAATGATCATATGAGAAGTAATGCACGTACATATCAACAGCTGAATGCTCAACAAATAGACGCAGGCGTATTCTAATAATACAAATCAACATGACTGCCTCCAAGTTCTCCGTAATTAATATGCCAGCTTCCGAATCCAGAGGTCCCGAGTTCAGTTCCCGGCTAACTTCTTGGAGAGAACATTGCCATGCGGTTATCTTCAACAGCGCTCACAATTATTTCATATGCCTAACAAAGGTTATTCCGCAAAATACGAATTTATTGTGTTTCAATTGGGAAGAGTTATCACTTGTAGCGAGTCAGATGCGTTTAGGGCCGTCAGCGTTGCCACCTCGTTATCCCCACTCTTTTTATATTTTACTCTCTCTCGCACACTTGCGGGTGTTCGTGGCGCTAGACGTAAGGGAGCAAAAACTGAATTTTCCAAAGTTTTATAATAATGCAGTTGTTGAAATCTCAATTGCAGTGTGTATTACACAAATGGTTTAAATATCAGTTTAAAATTAATTATAGTTTATGAATTACTTATTTTCGTAATCCAATGAAAATACCACGGGTGCATCTGTATAGCTGTGAATGTTACTTACATTAAGAGATAACTCGTCATTGTAATTGTCTTCAACGTCTGAGTACTGCAAATTTATGATGATAGGTTTCAAAATCTTGTTACATGCTATTTCTTTCCAAAAGTCATCTTCTTCTAATTTATCTGATGTCTCACGCAGTTTTCCTAGTCTTGTTGTGTTCCTTGTCAATTTCTTTGTGAATAAGTCATTCAACGTCAGCCAGTTTAAAAATATTTCTGTTTGCAACATAATCTGAGCCCACATTAACTCTATTGGATTGTTCTAGCAGTAGTAAGTGGCAGGGGAGGAAGCGGATCACGTCACATTGATCCAGCTGATACACTTTTTAATGGAAGAGTAACTGAATTATCCTGCTTTGAACTCTCTAGACTAAATGGACATTACGAACCATTAATAAACAAAGATGTAATTTGACAATACACGTTCTGCCAGAACAGCAAGAAGTGTATCGTTTCCTCTCATCGAATTTAACAAACACCTTGGCTTATTCAAAGTACATATTTCTTTTACCACGTCATGTCAAATGTTTACGTTTCAGTTCTGAGTAATTTCAAATAATTATATTCATTACGCTGCTTACGTCACAATGCATTGTTATAATATAATTGTATCTACTTTATTTGTATGAGGAAAACTATTTGAGCTAAAAATATGACGTTTTTAAGGTTATGTTAAATACATTACTCTCTACCTTCCTCATGGATCAGTTATTGTAAAATCTGAATTTTTGTCTTAGTGCGAATAGTATTTCATACAGATTGATTAGTCACGTTCAAGAGGTCTCGAGTTCGAATCTCGGTCAGGGCGAGTTACCTGGATAAGGCTTTTTCCGGGGTTTTCCCTTATCCAGAAAGACGAATGTCGGGTAACTCTAAGCTCTATGGACTTCGGACACATTTGAGCATCATTTCACCCATTCCATTCATCGTCCGATATGACTTAACGTTGGAGGACGTAAACTTAAAAAAAAAAAAAAAAAAAAAAAAAACAGATTGATTAGGCTGTCGCTCCTCACACACCACTTCGCGGGAATGCAATACGACAATACCGCAGGACTCCGATTGGTTGCTCACCAAGTAGCACTCAAGGACAAACACTTTCCCATTTGCAACACATAATAGTGTACGGAACTTCTGAAAAGCTTCTTCAAAAAGAAAGTGAATTGGCCCTCATAAGGTATTTTGTACACTGAAATAGAAATGCTGCATACTAATTTTGTTAAAATTTAAATGGAATTGAGGCATTTTGAATGTATTTCAGCTTAATTTCAAAATTCCTTCCCAAACTTAAATTAAAACAATGCTTTCTGCTTTTGATTCTAGCATAAGCAGCTAATTTTTACTAAACTGAAGAAAGTTAATTGCCTGTTTCCTAGGCACTGCTGAATTCGTTCATCCAATTTATTTAAATGTTACGTTAGTTATAAAATAGAATTCTTATTGTTGCTAAGAAATAATTGCACATTTTCAGCAACACTTTTGTATTTAATAACAATAAATACCACACGATTGCAAAGTTAATTAATTTAGGATGGGTGGATCAGGCTGGAAAATTCAGTGTCATGACGGGATTTGATCCATGGATCATCTGAACTGTATCCAAATGTTCTAACCATGGATCTAATATGACATGCCAGTAGAACATTAAACTCTTCAATGACTCACTTGTTTTCCGTTAAACCACAAGGATGTTTCTTATTTTTATGAGAAAACACTCGTATGTTTATGGAGATTTACAGCGTTGATTAGACTTAGTTGTTTAAATTATGTAGTCTGAAATTTATAGTGCTTACACTTTGTAAGTTGCCATGTTATCCTACAAATTTAACTTCTCTTGTGCTTTATCATGAAATATGCTAGTTTCTTGGGGAATTTAATGTTGCACTTGCATATAGTCATGGTAGCTCAGTGGTTAGAGCAACTAAACGGAGACTAGATGATCCGTGTTTCAGATCCGGCTATGCCATTGCATTTTACAGTCCTGGCATATACACGGCTAAAGGAAGAAAGAAGGATTAGTTTCCTTCAATTTTATTAAGTGACGTAACATCACTACATCCAGAAAGTTTACACGCTTACACCGGACGTTATCTAGACTAAAAGAACTCACATCCCTACGTACTTGAAAATTTTATGGTATAATGCCTGTTGTACATAAACCATTTGCAACAAAAATCTGCTGGGAGTAGAACAACAACGTCCAAATGTGAAGCCTGGAAAGTGCCGC
Source organism: Mantis religiosa (assembly GCA_030765055.1). Classification (NCBI taxonomy): domain Eukaryota; kingdom Metazoa; phylum Arthropoda; class Insecta; order Mantodea; family Mantidae; genus Mantis; species Mantis religiosa. The sequence continues at coordinate 45,642,381 of CM060957.1, forward strand.
ATTCGACTACTTGCATGTAGCTGCTGGGCATCCCTCATCAGCTCTATTCCGAGAGAGAGGACGGTGCTTCTTACTTATGCTATGTTTGAGCGCTGTGCTTCAGGGGTAAACAATCCCTCCTGTACAATGCTCTGTTATTATATATACACTCCTGGAAATGGAAATAAGAACACATTGACGCCGGTGTGTCAGACCCACCATACTTGCTCCGGACACTGCGAGAGGGCTGTACAAGCAATGATCACACGCACGGCACAGGAACCGCGGTGTTGGCCGTCGAATGGCGCTAGCTGCGCAGCATCTGGGCACCGCCGCCGTCAGTGTCAGTTAGTTTGCCGTGGCATACGGAGATCCATTGCAGTCTTTAACACTGGTAGCATGCCGCGACAGCGTGGACGTGAACCGTATGTGCAGTTGACGGACTTTGAGCGAGGGCGTATAGTGGGCATGCGGGAGACCGGGTGGACGTACCGCCGAATTGCTCAACACGTGGGGCGTGAGGACTCCACAGTACATCGATGTTGTCGCCAGTGGTCGGCGGAAGTTGCACGTGCCCGTTGACCTGGGACCGGACCACAGCGAAGCACGGATGCACGCCAAGACCGTCGAATCCTACGCAGTGCCGTAGGGGACCGCAACGCCACTTCCCAGCAAATTAGGACTGCATACGACCGAAGCACACAGGGCCAACACCCGGCATCATGGTGTGGGGAGCGATCTTCTACACTGGCCGTACACCTCTGGTGATCGTCGAGGGGACACTGAATAGTGCACGGTACATCCAAACCGTCATCTAACCCATAGTTCTACCATTCCTAGACCGGCAAGGGAACTTGCTGTTCCAACAGGACAATGCACGTCCGCATGTATCCCGTGCCACCCAACGTGCTCTAGAAAGTGTAAGTCAACTACCCTGGCCAGCAAGATCTCCGGATCTGTCCCCCATTGAGCATGTTTGGGACTGGATGAAACGTAGTCTTACGCGGTCTGCACGTCCAGCACGAACGCTGGTCCAACTGAGGCGCCAGCTGGAAATGGCATGGCAAGCCGTTCCACAGGACTACATCCAGGATCTCTACGATCGTCTCCATGGGAGAATAGCAGCCTGCATTGCTGCGAAAGTTGGATATACACGGTACTAGTGCCGACATTGTGCATGCTCTGTTGGCTGTGTCTATGTGCCTATGGTTCTGTCAGTGTGATCATGTGATGTATCTGACCCAGGAATGTGTCAATAAAGTTTCCCCTTCCTGGGACAATGAATTCACTGTGTTCTTATTTCAATTTCCAGGAGTGTGTATGTTCCTACGCAATTCTGGTCTCATTTTCGGGTACTTCCAACTACAATCTGCACCCTATTTTTGCCACACAGGCTACATAAAGCAAGAATGATTCTTTAAACTCTCAAGAGCATACAGGTGTGACCATAGTGATAGTTCCTTTTAAGTTACTCAATCTTTGAAATGGTACTATACTTCTGGCCTTCCTCCCTCCCTCCTTCCTTTCGAAGTGATCGTGTAGTCGCTTTCTACGTCAATTGCTTAAAAGCTACAGTCCATCTGCAGTATAAGTAGGGATGCACATAAACAATGTCGTTATATTCCTCCGCCAACAAACACATGTTGACATTCTCTAGGGTCAGCTGTTTACGTCTAACTCTTATTCCATCCGTCATATCCTTTACTGCAGCTCATGTTTAAATTGTTTGCTGCTTAAATTACAGTATTTATTCACCCCGCTCGTAACTTGAATAAATCAAATAAGCGATAATATACAAAATATTATAATGAACTATCTCCACTCGTGCTTTATTATTTTACTCGCGCTAAAAGATTTTCTATGGCATAATGTTGACATCCATACACACTTCAAGGCCCAATAGAGTATAACTGGATCCACATCTTTGGATAAAATTTACTCTTAGGTTAGGAACTCATTAGATTAGGCCATTAGCAGGTATAGAAGAGGCACTATAAGGCTGGAAAGGTTTAATGAAGCGAAACTATCTTGTAGTCTGATCGTTTCCGTAAAGTTATAAACATATTGAGGGCTGTTAAATAAAGAATGATCAAAATATTTTTACCGTAATAATTTTTCGCACTAAAATTCAATCTTATTATATTCTGTTACCTTAATTGAAACAAACACGCCGTAGTAGTTTCATTGTTGGTACTCCTGGTTCCCGCCTGTGAGAACCGGACAAGTTTAGACATGTTCAGTATCGCCTACCGCTGCAATGGAGGTAACATGCAGTTAAAGTTGATGTTAGAGGAAGATCCGGAGTTTCTTTCAAACGTAATCACTGCTGATGAAACTTGGCTACATCATTTTTATCCTGAGAACAAACAGCAAAGCTCAGTGTGGAAATCTTCTTTAATACCAACCCCCAAAAAAGCAACAGTGGTTGATTCTGCTGAGAAAGTTATGATCATTTCATTCTTTGATATTCATGGAATAGTTTATCAGCATGTTGTACCTGTACACACGTTGGTAATTGGAAAATACTACAGGGATATCCTGAAAACATTGCAAGTCCATATCAGGTGCAAAAGACCACATTTTCATGAAGCAGGCTGGATGCCGCACCACGATAATGCGCGGCCGCATATTGCCAATGTTGTTGCTGAATATCTTGCAAAAATCAACGTGAAGTGCATCCCTCACCCTCCATATAGTCCGGATTTAGCCCCATGTCACTTTTTTCTATTCCCTAACTTCAAGAAACGCCTTCGTGGGAGGCATTATCCATCATCAGAAGCAGTGGTGAAGGCTGCGGAGGCGATTTTGAAGTATCTCTCAAAAAGGGTTTCCAGTATGTCTTTGAAGACTGGCAGAAATGCTGAGACAAGTGTATCGCATTCAGGGGAGACTATTTTGAGAAGGGCCATCAAAATTATAAGGATGGGTAAAGGTACATTTTCAAAAAAGTATTGTGATCTTCTCGTATAAACTCAAATGTAAAAGGTTATCTCATCATAATACAATGTGATCATATCAGGGCTGTTTAATAAAGAATACAAAAGTTTTTAAAGTACACCACTATTAACAACATGTTTAGGTTTCGTTGCTTGATCTTACTCTGAGCAAAGTACCACGAGTATACCTAGAACTGTTTCTAAGTATTAACCTAAGATTCATATTACCCGTTTTAATTTCTTCTCTCAAAGTTGCTAAGTCTTCTTCACTTACATTCTGCCACTCTTTTAAAACTCCAATCTCTTCTAAATGAGGACAAGCTTCCAATAGAAGGCTTATAGAATCGCTACTCAAGTTTATAAGGGATTCACCAAATGGATAGTAGTACAAATAGCTTCCTACAATGAATCTCTCTAGACACTGTAACCGATTCTTACCCAACAATCTGGACAAGAGAGCATCATCAATGCTGCCATAGTCATACATTTCAACAGTTCTTACTTTCGCGCAACCTGCAGACAGTAAGTACTCAACAAGATGAGATGCCTTTTCATTATTTAGATCATCTTCGTTGTACATCACTAATGTTTCAAGTTTGGGTAACAATGCTTGTATCTTCTTAGGTTTGCAACGTGGAATAACTGAGGTCCGACGACAGCAGTGTTGTCCACCTTGTGGATTCTGTCTTACATAGAGACCTAAGCTACGCAGTGATACACAATGTCGACAAATGAGTTGCACTTCTGCGAAGTTAACTGTTTGTACCACGAGTGAGGTTAAGTCCGGACCCTTCTGCTCAAGAAAGGTGTGCAGATTTGTTAGAACATCGGAAAGTGTGGAATCTAGCTTACCATGCCTAACCTCGAGTTCTCTGAGACTTGTAAGAGAAGCCAGGACAGAGAGATCACCATAAACGTGAAGGATTCTCAGACACACAAGGTTAGGGTACATCTGGACAAGAAGAACGAAGTGGTAGGTCGAAAGTCGCTGAGCTTCAAGAGTGACGAGACCGTGAGACCAGCTGTCACGATGTTTCGTCTCAGGTATTGTTGGTTCTGTTCGACTTGGCAGGCCTGTGAGAATGCGAGAGAAGCCACATTGTGTGAGACCCGTACCGCAGAGCTTGAGTTCTTTCAGCCTCGACGAGAGCTTCACCACGGCTTTGGCACTCGCATCTGATACATACAGCATGGACATGCTGACGTCCAAACGTTCTAACTGTGAACAGGTTTCTCCAAGGGCTGTCACTATGCGATCTGTACAGTTCTCCCACATAGTGAAGGAGACCAGATTTCTCAAATGAGACACTCCGCCCAAGATGGTGTTCTCTCGCAAGGATCTGCCCATCAACAGCACCTGAAATAGATCAAACATTCTTATATTATAAATTATTTACTTAAGCTAAGCGAGATTAACGTTCTCATTTTATATTTTTATCTATAAGGTCGATACAGGAGGCTGAAGCTGTCATGAAGTCCTTAAAAAGCAGGTTGTCATTCGTTAGTTTTGGCATTTTATATTTTCTCATTATAGTCAGAAGCCAAAGAAATTGATACTCAATATTTATTATAAAGTATTGGCAATATTAACGAATATCTTGCAAATAATGAATTATTCAAACATTGTATATGACATAAATTGTGTATTTTAGCAACTTCTATAGATATTTGGGCTATAAAAATGGCTTAGTAGCAATAAAACATATCCAAAATTTAAAATTCAGTCTATTTAAGATAGCATTTTATTAAAATGTTTTAATTACAGCACATGCGCCCGTGTATACGTGAGTAGCCTAATTTAAAAGGAAGATATATAAATGCAAACATGTACTTAAGGTGAGAAGGTACTGCACTGGGGATTAAAATTCACGTTTTTATTTTTACACTTTATTCTAATGTCATTCCTCTATATTACAGATATATAGTTAAAAATAGATTGGAGCAATATTTTATACCTAATTTGCTAATTGTATTAGTGGGTGTTAAGTTTCTGCCAGGCCCCTTAACGTAAACTTTCAGAAAATCGATCATAGCTTCTGCAATACTGAACAAATATTTCTCAACTAAGCCTTGTTTTGTAAGGGATATTTCATGATTTCTGCTGGTATCACTGTAACTCCAATGACGCTAGTTTTTCTTTTGTCTTTGTCTGTGTATGTGAACAGTTATTTGTTCTGAATAATATTTTGTACTAGTTATTGGTGAATATATGACATGAATAAGCCAAAAACATTTCGAAAGAGAAAAGTTAGAGGCAATCGTTTTATTAAACATAGAAAAATAAATATAGAAAATATAAATACAATAGATAATTAAACCACATGTAATATTGAGGTTAGTAGGCCCAGTTCACACAATACATGTGCTAATCATGATAGTATCATATACTGAAATTAATGAGTTGTGAGTACTGAAAGCAGATAAAATGGTTGAAGAACTGGCCAAGAAGGCAAGGAAAATGAAGAGAAACTTGAAAAGAACAAGTGAGAACACAGAGGATCAAGACTATACAGCAGGAATGTTCTGACTCATGTGAGAAGTCAGTAATCAATATTGTGACTTTGTGGCTTCGTAAAATTAAAAGTCCAATTGCACACTCACAAAATATTCCTTATTTCCACCGAATTACAGTTGGAACACTTGCCGATTACATAGAATTACTTAGCGCACACAATTACAATTCACCAGTTCGTCTGTCACAGGTCCATTCCACCTCACAATCACGTACAACTCCTCTGATACACCATCTTCCAACCAGTTTGCTCACTCGGCGCTCCTCACAGCTGCTCGCCAAGAACTGAACTGACTCGTCCACTGCAGGCCTTATATAGGGAAGATCGCCGTTTTTGGAAGGTTCGCGGCTCGCACAATTATCCCGATATTTCCAGACGTCTGGTGGGAGGGTTAAGAGACGGTACAGGGCTCGTGCCGCTCTTCTAATCATCCCCTCAGTTAGTGACACGAGACAAATGGGTAGGCGTGGTCCGAATGCTTCCCGTCTGGCCCTACTGCCGGCCGGTTCTATCGGGAATTCCGACGTTCGGGTGACAATATATACATGTTAAAGCTGTTTTTCTCAGTTTCACATTTTTTCACGTTCCGGTACGCTTTTTAAAAAAACTAATCAAAACGTATTAACTTTTGTGTGTATTAAGCAGACTCATAAGAATAATAATAAGAAGGAATTTTTCTCTGAGATTCATAATACTTGTTTAAAAATATAAAATTGTCTAAAATCTCAATGATTTTTTTTTTTTACAAAAACTAAAGAATTATAAGAAATTATCAGTAGAAAATTTTCAAATAATAATAGGTATTATTAAAGATAACGGTTTTAAGAACATGTCTGAAAATTTTCATGTACATATCAATAATAATTTCTTAGTAACTTGCACCCAAAAATCATAGAAATAGTATTGTGGAGATAGTACCTTCTCACCTTAAGCTCAATTATTTCAAGGATGCGACGTTCTTAGCTGTTTTACTTTTTCAAACGTGGCTACTAGGATTTCTATGAACTGAGCGATATTCGCATTACTCTGATGCTTAAACTGAACGAAGTAATTTGCCATCTATAGTGTCATTAAGTTCATTAATTCTTATTATACTGTCGCGAACCCGTATCTACGATTGTTTACACAAAAGGAACTGATAGGCGGGCAGTGTGAAAACCAAGAGCGGCAGATGAAGATAACATGCAGATAAAGGTGTGCACAGTTTGATCTAAAAAAAATTGCCAGCCATACACGATTTCCTACAGACATTCACAACAATTAAAGGTGAAGGTTTGATTCTTGAATTTGTAATCGTGCTTATGAACCCTTCTCTTTGTTTCAAATTACAAAGACAAACATTCTTATCATATTCCATGTGGGATTGGCTGTCTAGGAAGCGCAACGAAGAGTTAATGGTGGGACACGTCTCTATCGCATTGCCTCTTCGGCAGAAAGATGACTTGCCTGGTTCTTTCGCGGGAAAAGTTGACATACCTGGTTCTTTTTCTGTGCACCAAAATTTAAACCTAAAAAGAACCCGTGACTAACCAGCTTTTTCCCCCTGTTTCATACCTTTAAAATATGGTACTTCCCATGGAGTATCCAGTAACATGTCAAACTCATTTTGAGAAAAGAAGTGATTTACCTGGCTTTTTCCCTGAACCCTTCATTTGTCTTCAAACTACATAAAGGTAATACATTTGTGTAGGTAAACTGTTCCTGCAGTATCAGCTGTTTTGTTTAACATTTCCCCTGTGTGTGGCCACTAAATTGTTCCTTGCTACATTTTTTATTGTGGTAACAAGCTAAGAGATTAACGTTATAAATTTGCTCCTTATCTGCGGAATTTATGACGTTAGGTGGTGGTTTGTAATTTGTATTCTCTCAGGTAAACAGGAACGGCTGTGTGTGACGGGGATTTTCGGACGCATGATCCAGGTTTGTGTAAGCAAGATAAACAACTTGGCAGAACTAAGCACTACAGTTTAACTAGTGTTCATTTTATTGGTCACTATTTATATTTCGCGGGTTTCTTCTTTCAGCATGAAATGCATTGCAAAATGAAACTAGTGAGTTAATGGTGTAAATGGAATAATTGTAACATATCACAGTTTTACGTTTAATTATTTGTATCTCAGAGAACTGTGTGTGCAAAGAAAACAGCTCGTTGTTATAATGCATAAATTTCATATCTCTACAGCACAGAGCCCTCGTAGCGAATTGCCATAAGCTAGCGTAAAAGGATAACATAGTTGATGTACATATGTGTATATATACACAAGTATTTGTGTGCTTTGGGTATATTAAGATGTAATAACATTTATTGGGATATAGACAAAATCTTACTTCACCAGCATATATCTACTGGTTCGTCAAATGTCTCTTCGCTTGTGGAGCTAATCATTTTCGAGATATTGCTTGTTACTGTTTTCATTTTCAAATATTTGCTCTTTTATAAATTAGGAAGTCATTCATTGTTTATACTTTTGCCATGCAAAGAGAATGAGCAGTTCTCAAAAGATTTGAATCACTTAATAAGGTGCAGTGTCAAGAAGACAACAAAGAGAAATTATGAGTGCTCCCTAGAAACTTTTATAGCTTTGGGAACTCGATTAAACGCAAAAAGCAGCTGTCGAAGATACTTGTTATTTTTGTAATTAATTAGAGACAACTGAAAACTTAAATGCCTAGGCTGGAATTTGAACCACGGATCTCCTGGTTTCCGTCCAGTCGCTCTAACCCCTTTACTTGTTATTGTTGACTTGACACTCCATTCTATCGCTCTAAGAACAAACATGTCACGTGTATGGTTGAGGAATACTTGGGAGCATGTCAAATTCTGGAATCTTGCTACGTAATGCTTATTTCTTGTGGCGTAACTTGTTAGCACATTTTTCACAATCTAAAGTCCTTAATTCTGCTGATCTGTGAGAACAAGTAATACAAGATTTCACATGACTTTAGCTTATGACATCAATTTCCTGTTTACTGACGTC